>VZUA01011345.1:6642-21282 GCA_013401035.1 Horornis vulcanius | reverse complement strand
TTTTTTTTTCCTTAGGAAAGGATTTCCTGTAGAGGTCCTGAAGAAAAATAAGTTTCATTAGTCGAGCGTCGAACAGAGATAGAGCAACAGGATTGATTGTAATAAGCCTCTCCTTTTTACTGAAATCCATTACTTTCTGAGCTATTAAGTGATGAAAGGGATTAAGAGAATAAAAAAATATAAGCGGGACTGTATTCGTAAATCTAATAAAGTTGATAACAGTAGAGCATTTTGTGAAATTTGCATGTGAATTTATAACATCCTAATCCATGGGCAGGCAGCGTCGCGCTGCAGAGGGAAGGGGGTGCACTGTGCATACAGGATAAAAATGCAAGCACAGAATTTCTGGCCAAGAAGCTTGGGTTTTTTTCCTTTTTTTTTTTTTTTTTTCCCCCCATATGGATATCCATATGTTTTTATCACAGATTCCATACTTTCGGTGCCAGGATCCATATGTTTAGCTTTTTCTCAAATAAAAGACTATAAAATCATTCTTCATTATCTCTTTCTTCCTAGCTGGTGTTTTTGTAGACATAACCAAATGTGATGCTAGATGGTTGAGGCATACCCAGATAGGCTGCAGTTGGATCTCATCAGAGGTATTTAAAACCAGTACCTAGGGAGTTTGAGGGCTGGATTATCTTCTGAGTATAATGCCCCTTGACAGTGCTTGAACAATGCAGGGGGTGCTATCATCTGATTGCAAAGTCCTGGCAAGGCTCTTCCCCTATAAAAGAGAAGCTCCTTTGGGACCAGCAATGAGAATTTTCCTCCTTTTTGTTTTATTTAATTCTCAACCTGCACCTCTGCCTCTGCTTCTGCTGAGGGGTGTGTGGTGCAGGGAGATGACATGACAGGGCTTTATTTCACTTCTGCCTTTTCTGCTTGCCCAAGGCCTGCAGTTGTAGAATAGCAGCAGAATTTAGAAGTGCTGATATAGGGAATTTGGGGTTGGCGTAAGGATGGTGTGTATCACCATCTCCTTGACACGACCCAGTCTGCTCTGTGCCAAGCAGATATCACTCACTGAGAATTGTGCCTAATAAGGTTTTATTTCTCCTTTTCTTTTTTTTTTTTTTCTTCTCTCTTTTGATGGAAATGTTAACATAATGCTTTTTAAATATGTAAAACACAATTCAGTGTCCATGGTTAGACCTTGGAATAGGTATCAAGTAACCTTCAGTGGTAAAATCTGCATGTTGACTTTGCAGCCGGATCCCATCTTCACTTGGACTTTCAGTCCTTCTTTGCTGGGACAGCATGTGGCAGAAAAGCAGCTGTGGTGTGTGCATTTCCTTCTCTTGGGAGTTTGATTGCCTGCCAGCAGGTTCTGTCCTATGGCTGTGGTATTTAATGTGCAGAAGGGGTAAGGAATACCCTGTAATTTTGAATAGAAGAAAATTAGAGTAGTCATAATTACAAGCGTTACAGTACGCAGTTTCAAAATAAAGCCATCACTGTGAGTATTTTATTCACAGTTCCTGCCTCTAGCCCCTGAAACATAACCCTGAGGTAGGCTTGGAGTTATGCTTTATCCCCTGCATTCCTGACAATAGAAATTATTGTGAAAGGTTAATAACCATTGTGCATTGGAGCTGTGGAAGAAGGTGGCAGAAAGAAGAGGTGACTGCCTTCTCAGAATAAACCAAGCAGTAGCATCTTGGTTTTAGAGAGGAGACAAGCAGTGCCCTAACTACCCTACTAAAGCAGCTGCATTTTGGCTGGAGTCATTATATTAATTTTCAGACTAACCTGACTCTCATCAGAGACAAAAGTGAAACTTACTGCTGATATCATTCAAAGCAGACATGACTCCTGATAGGGTATTTAGAGAAACCGTAGAAAAAAATTTAACCTTTTTTCTGAGATTTTCTTGTGAAAATATCATCCATTTGAGGTTGACTTTAGCCTGCATTTCTATAGAACTAGCCCATCATTTTTCAATGCTGCTTTTCCTTCCCAGGATTGTGGTGGCTCTGGTGAGATTGGTGGCAGGTTTGTAGAGAGTTGCCTCATGGGTCTTGATTGGCAGTGCAGAGAGCTACTGTTCTCCTTTCAGAAATGATTCCCNAGAGAAACCGTAGAAAAAAATTTAACCTTTTTTCTGAGATTTTCTTGTGAAAATATCATCCATTTGAGGTTGACTTTAGCTTGCATTTCTATAGAACTAGCCCATCATTTTTCAATGCTGCTTTTCCTTCCCAGGATTGTGGTGGCTCTGGTGAGATTGGTGGCAGGTTTGTAGAGAGTTGCCTCATGGGTCTTGATTGGCAGTGCAGAGAGCTACTGTTCTCCTTTCAGAAATGATTCCCTTGTAAAATTGCTGTGCTTTTTTTTTTCCACTTCACCCAGCATTTGAATACCAGATTGAGCTAATTTTAAGATTCCTCAGGGCAGTGGCACTGCATTCCTTCCACTCTGCTATTCCTTACCACATTACCTCACTGCATCAGCACTCGTATCTCCTGCTGATGGCATCCAGTTTCCATTCCATTCACAGCGGCCAAGGATCATATCTCTGATCCACTTAGAAACACAATGATCTCTACCCCTGAGAATGCAAACGCTTTCTCAGTCAAATCTATTGATCTTCAGGACTCTATTTCTGGCTTTCCATTCACTCACTCAACGTTTGGGATGCTGCATATTCATTCTGGGCAAAGAGTTAACTTGGCTACTAGGAACTCAGTGAAAAACACTTCTGCAGAATCCAAAGATAGACGTGATCTCTTATATATTATTATGTCTGTACAAATACTGCACTTAACTGAGCAAAACAAAAACCTCCCAGCTGGCACAGTGACAATGACAGACCTGCTCATGCCATCATATTCTTGTCCCAAGCCAACTCACTGAACGTGCTAATGTTGAGATGGGCAAGCACATGCTGAGTTCTGCAAGGGAAGAGGTAAACATAAGGGGTCTCCAGGCTAGAGGGGGATTGCAGTCTAAAAGGAAAAGATAAGACCAACAGGCAAGGATGAGTACGAAGAAGGATGGAGTTAGACAAACAAGCAAAATGAGTGAGAGCCCTTTAAAGAAAAACATTTTTCTCAAGAGCATTGCTGTCAAGGAACTTGGCCCTTCAGGGCTTGACTCTGGGCTCTCTCAGAAGTATTGTTATAAAGAAAAGCAGGGATTTGTGGAGTATTTCAGCCTCTCCTTTCAGGTTATGCACTGAAACAGGCCTCTCCTGGAGGCAACACCAGTGTGTGCTTCAGGTGATCCTTCTTCCATCACCAACAGCACAGGCTAGAGAACAAATATACCTGACTCTGGCTTTGTCAGTGTTCAGATGTTCACCATCACCCCCGAGAAGAATTTTGCTTCTTAAAATATGGTATTTTTAAGGATTTTCAGATATTGCTCACCATTGACCTTGAACCATTATTTAAATCCAGGTACCATGATGCTGAGTGAGGGATGCCTGAGTTGATTTAATTATCTAGACCTTAGACAGTTTTGAAAGTATTACCTGTATTTCATATCTTCTGGGTTCTAGCTGAGTGCCCTGTTTTTTCCACTTGTACATGACAAATTAATCCTCTGTTTCGGGGGGTGGGGGGTGTATGTGGTTTTTTTAGTTTTTTATGGGTTTTGTTTTTTTTTTTTTAAATACAGATATTAGGTTTCTGCTTGGTCTAAGAGAAGACTTTCATTATTCAACAGTTACACCGCCAGGGGCACAGTGGCTAACCTGGTTTGGTCTTGATTGTGTGACTCCAGCTAAAGCTGCTTCCCACAACTAATGGGGCTCATTCTAAAAACTGACACCATATAGCTAAGTTAGGCAGGAATGGAAAGGGTCCCAGGTGAAATAATTATAGGGTTGATTATTGTGATTATGTATAATTATAACCTTTCTTAGTATATCACTAAGAGTACTAAAGTATGAGAGAATTTGACTTGTGAAGGAGTATTAAATTTTAACATGGAAACTTACTGTGAACTTAGATATTGGTTCCCGATGTGCAGGGTTAGTACACAGTTGGTAGTGAACTGCCTTGCTTCACTTTCTCCTTTTCGCACAAAAGTTCTCTCCTCTTCTCTTGTGAGCTTTGCCTACAAGGTTGGGTGATAACTAGTGCACTTCCTTGTAGCTTGCCCATGTAGCCACTTCCTCTCACTGTTCAGCATGTTTGTCTGTATTTCTGAATTTCATCTGAGGGAAGGGCAGGAAATTTTCATTTTTCCTAATCAAAAAGTGCAGAAATAGTAGTACAAAAATATGAAATTAATATGTAATGTGATATAATGCCCTTGTCTGGACATTTCATTGCCTTTATGGGAAGATTTTTATTTAATGTTCTAAAACTCCAGGGACATAATAGTATATGGATGATCTGTCCCTGCTTACAGGCATGAAATAGGCCTGTATGAATACATACACACAAGGAAAAGCTTCCCCTCTCTTCATCTTTTCAGCAGGTACAAACCACTGATCATCTTTGATTCCTGTAGAAACTGGGGGAGTGGGCAGGCATCTCGTAGGAAAAGCTGAGAGCTGCTTGCCCAAGGCTTTGATAAATCCAGTCCTCTTGACCCTGAATCCTGTACCTTAGCTGCCTTCTCCTAGCAGATGATACAGACTGTAATTCTTTGGCATGAAATAAGAAAGACTAATTGCTTTGAAGATTTTATTACCTTGTTTTTCAGTCCTTTCTCCTAGTACACAGTCTGCTAAATGCTTTTCCCTCTGAAAGGAAAGAATGTTGTACTCGTTTCCATCTCCATCCCTTATCTCCACCTGCAGGTCTGTGCACGAGGCACCCGAGGCACCCATAGGTCTTGCTAGAAAAGGGTATCTTCACTAGCAGGTTATCATGATGTGCTCACCAACAAAAACACTTCTGTACCAGTTTGGGCAGTAGACTTAGAGGATTTCAAGTCTCCCTCTTCTTACCCTTTCCCAGTTCCAAATTAAGAACTCCAGAGGGCAAACGTGCCACTGCTGGTAGACATGTAGCTACCGTTGTATTGTGGGGTTTTGGTTTGTTTTTTTGCCAGCTACTTGACATTGTTTTACAGCTGGACTGTGCAGCTATTTCCAAAAGGCTCAGCTAATTCTGTTGTCCTTTTTTATCAAGGAAATTCTTGAGAAACCACAATAAAGCAGCTGTAACCCTGGCGATGCTTACAACTGTGGCCAAAAATAGAAATCAGTGCTTCATGCGTTTTCTTAATGAGGGTATAGGGGTTTTTTTTCAGTGTGGTCCTTGACACCTTGCCAAGTTAGGGCTTGGCTCTAAATGTTTAGTGCAAGCTTTATAAATAGCCGTGGATAGAGGGGGCATTTCTTTTCCCAGTGGCGTGCGCCCTCTCAGGGCTGGCCCTGCTGGGGGCAGCTGTGCTCTGGGGCATGACAGAGTGTCTGCAGTGAGCCCTCTAGGCCACAGTTGCCAAATAGTTTGCAGGAGGTGCCGATCACCTTGGGTCCCTCTTTGCTCGGAGGGGGAAGCTCAGCATCTTGCAGAATTAGGTCTGTAAGCTGTTGTTATTAATAACTGCCTTCATGGTCGTTTTGCTTACAGACAGGATTTATTTGGCTTTTGACTACCAGTGAAAGTGTCCCTATAACTGGATTTTTATGCTCTCTCTGTGCAAATAGAAAACCATGGTTTGTCTGCCAACCCAAATAAGAATTTACAAATGTGGGGTTTTTTTTTCCTGTGGTGCATAACATGGCTGGTAAGTGGGTATGAAATGGCCAGATGCAGGGATTTTGCAATGTTCCCACAGGCAGAAGAGAGAACGATGAGAAAAGATGAATTAAAACTTGGGGAAAGTTCAGTCAACAAACTAAGAAGTGCAGACATACTGATTTATAAAGAGACTATAACTTTTAAACATGTACTTTCAATCTGAAGGACCGCAGTAGGGATTTAAAATATGACTATTTAATTTTTAAAAATTACATAAATTAAGTGAACAGCCCATTAATGGGATGCCATCAGGATCACATGGCCAATTCAGTTCAAGTTATATTATCTAGCTGGCCGAATTTGAATAAGAATTAAGAAATTACTATTCAAAGTAGTATGGGACATTGATCCTCATTCACAATGAAATTCGTCACCATAACTACCTGGAATTCCGCTGCTTTCACAGAGGTGTTCCAGTGAATCTTCTTTATGGAGCAGCTAGAAGGGAATTGTATTAGTCGGCAGAAAGAAGCTGCTAATTAGTTGTTCGGCCTCCACATTAAGTAAGTCCTGTCCTGCAGAGGGTTCAGGGATAAGCAGCCGGATGTGTCTAAAGAACGGGAACCCAGATCCAACAGACACCGGCCTCCTCCAGCTGGTCCATCCCTTGGCTAAAGGCCCACCTCAGGGACTAGTTATCTGCCCCAGCCAGAGGGCCTTGCCTCTTACTCTCGACTGGTGCTTCATATTTGGACTTGGCAAATCAAAACGTATGGTTGAGTTAACCAAGCTGATGGATGTCCTCGATGGATGAGTTAGTCTCAGTGCAGTATCTTCCAGAGTCTCTTTGAAACTGAATAACCAAAATTCACCATTACATGCAACTATCTAGTCCCTTTCACAATTTTTGGAGCTCAGTTTGAAAATACCTAAAATACCAAATTAGTTCAGTGTTACACTGTGTTAAGAATACGTAAAGAGTAAAGCAAAAAGCTGCTATTAATGGTCAAGAAACTTGTGCTACAGTTTAAAGAAACAAAGTCAGCGTTATTAATCTTAATGGTGTTGTTTAGTTTATAAATATTAACTTTGCTCGTTTCTTGACTTCACTGCAGTGCATTTCAAGTCTAATTTCTGTGATAATTAAAATGGGAATATGAGAATCTTTGCACCATTTTTTTTTTTGCTCCAGTTTAATTCTGTTGACTTGTTGCTAATTTACACTGGCATAAATGTGAGACTACTGGGCTCAGCAGTTCAGCATGTTAAGATCAAAACCTTTTAAAACCTTTTACTGACAGAACACTTGAAATGGTAGATGATGAGTGTTTGCATTGTTAATGGCCTTAAAAATGTGGTAGCTGTATATAAATACTAAAAGATAAGTTATACATCCACACATCAACTGAAATTAGCATTCTGAAATTTGCAGTCTAGCAAAAGAATGGCAGTAGATGGTTATGAATGTTTGTGTTGCTCACTGTTACCTGAAGATTCATAGTCTGGAACCTGCATCTGATTCAACACAGATGTGTTCCCTGGGAAAGACTTTGTCTTTTCTGCACCTGGGCTCTCCTAAGGTCACAAATTACAATCATAGCCGCTTCTTCCCCATTTTGCATATAATGAGTTGGTACCAGCAATCCATTTTAAATAATCACAAACAAAGCATGAAGAGTGTCTGTGTAATGGAGTTAAGCAATCTACCACTCACTGGTGGTTACCTACATTTGTAGATGAGGAATAAAACCACACTTTTTTTTTTTTTCCCCTGTTTTTTACCATTCTGTAGCATTCTTGCATATCTCTTCACTGCCAGCATCTTACTGGCAACATAATGGAAAAGGGACTTCTCATAGATTTTACAGCTGTGGCTCAAAGCAGAAGAGCCTAAGAGGAAAGACTGGGCTAGTAAGATTTGCAGTCATATTTGTAGTCCCTGTTGAATCAAAGACACTTCTAGAGAAGCAGGTGGTTCTGATCTGAATTTGACCAAAATGCTAAACATTTGATTTAGCTCATGTACTGATACTGTTCTTGAGTACTTTTTTTTTTTTCAAAATACAATATTGAATTTTATTTTAGAATATTACTTGGTATCAGTTTTTTAATTTTGATGTTAAATTACAAGTCAGCAGCAGATAGTAGATGAGGATGCCAATGGGGCTGTGCTCTGCCTTCTTCAGATGACAGGGAGACACTGAAAATTCAGAGTTCCCTGGTGTAGCATAAACTACAACTGAAGACTTAAAAAACAAACTTACATTACTCATCTCTTTTTGAAATCACTTGAGCTGTAACCATGAGCCTGAATGTTACTTGAGGGTCTGCAGTACAGCGAATTCCCAAGTCTCATGCTTGCCATACACTGGTGTTGTTATATGACTTCTGTGATGGGATGCTGATTTGGAAAACCAGGTGAAAATTCTCATGAAAGAAGCAAATCAAGGCTGATATTGTGGGATCTCATCATGACTACAAGATTGAAATATTTTTTTGTGTGACTGTAAATGTTACTGAATGAACTAAAATGCCCCATGAGCTGGTCATCTCAAAGCAGCCTGAGTTGTTTTGGTTTTGGTTTTTTTTATGGTTTTACTTAAGGATGCCCAAGTGTTATAGTGTGCAGTGTGGTACTAACTAGAGACTTCTGTCCTTTTGTTCTAAGCAAAAAGCTGGTGTGTATCAAAATGAGTTTCTATGAAATAGTGACTGGGCTGAGACTGATTTTTTCAAATCCCTTTAGTTTGGTGCTCTGTTGTTTCTTTAAAGATTCACTTTTCACTGGAATTTGAATGGTCTCAATCTGTGTACGGAGTTTTGCTCATCTGGCCAAAGAAGAGAAACTCTGTGTTTTGTGTGGCTAATGGTGATTAACCAGCAAAATTTGAAACTGATTTGTTACAGGGTCAACAAAATTTATTTTACTTTAAAAATAAAAATACCTAAAACTAAAGTAGTAAAAAAAAACCCCAAAAAACAAACACCCAAAAAGGGGACAAATTACTTCAGGGAGGTGTGTTTTGAGGGATTATGCAAACAAGTTGTTAAAGCTGGCTGGCAAGCCATTTACCTATGTACCAGACCATTTTTAATGGTGTTCTCCTCACCAGCCTCTCATTTTGGCTTTGCCTAGGGGAAATGAGCCTCTAAACACCAGGATGGAAAACTTGCATAGTCCCCCAGTTTGCAAGTTTTCTATTGCTTATGGATCAAGGGAATATTTGCCCTCAAAATAATAGTTAAGCAAGTTGTGTGGTTTGGGTATTTTTGTTTTGTTTTTGTGGTTTGCGGGGTTTTTTAAAATTTCTTTGAAAACACAGAGGCCCAGTTTGTGTGCAAGACTCATGTTCGTACAATGGCCATTTGATCAGAGACCCTGTTGCAGTGCTGTTCTTTGAAAAATGCATTGTAAGTGGCTCTGGTTTTTTGTTTTTCATTTACTGCCAACCTGTGTTGGATCACATAGCTCTGGAGAAAAAAAAAAAAAGTATATTTTAATTCAGACTTTGCTTGGCATTTAAACCTCTTCTGGTTTGACTTTCAGTTTGAGGCTGTCCTTAGACCTGTGCTTAGGCTGAGCTTTGTCAGGTGGATGCACAAGGCCGTGCTCATCTTCAAAGCTGCTCAGCACAAGCTGAAGCAAGTGCTGCCTAAACTCACAGCGCTCTCTGGCAATGGTTTTGGCTGGGAGGGAATCTGTGCCACGCAGGTACGTTACCCTCCTTGCCAACCTACATCCCATTTGCAATGGGAGTTGTAGGAGATTTGCTGCTGGGCACCCCTTTGCTGCCCAGTGAAGCCCATGGCAGGGCTCGCTGGTGCTGGGGTGTCACTGCAGGGGGAAGGAAGGACCTGCAGGGAAAGAGGGACGGTGCCTTTCCTCTACTGGGGCCACACTAATGCGGCCGTGGGGCCCCAGCTGTCCTTTTTAAACAGCTTTATTTATGGGTTTTTTTTCCTCCCGTGGAGTAAGCTGACCAGATTTGCAGTTTATAAAACTGGGACAGCCTAGCAGGGGATGGGGTTGTCCACGCACCATCTTCAGGGGATAATAATATCTGTCAGGGAAAGGCTGTGATGACAATTGCAGAGAAAGGTGAATTGCTGTGTGTGTGTGCCCATGCAGAAAACAGTTCCCTTAAAGAGAGGAGGAAGGGGAAGTCTCCCAGACTGGGTGCTGCCTTGTGCTAGAGCTGGAGTGAAGCACTTGCTGAACTCTGGACAGTGTGCTCCTGTAAACTCTTCACCTCAGTATTGTTTACACAGAAGGAGAGCTGCAAGGATTGGTTTAAATAAATAAACAGCACTCACAAGGATCCTTTCAAGCTCCAGGTTTGCAGCTAAAAGTAAAATATTGTGGATAACAAAAAGAAATTGCTCTCCTGCGAGCAGTGTTTTTCTTCTTGCACTGTGGATCTCTCTTTGTACCAGGCACCCAAGCGTGACTCCTCCTATTTCTTAATTTCTTCTGTCTCTGCTGATGCTGGGGGCACGCTTCAGGGGCTGCCTGTTTGGATGTGGCTCTTCCCAAGGGAGTGGATTAGTGGGGTGAAGTGCAGGAAGGCAGAGCTGTGGTGCTGTGGGTGTTTCAGGGTTGGTAATTGTAGCTGTTGGATGAGCAGCAACTGCTGTACAAAACCTTCTGCTGGTTTGTACCCTCACTGTGGGCTTTCAGAGGGAAAAGTTCCCTCTGTATAGGAAAAAAAAAACCTAAACCAACCACAATTTGAAACAATCTTTGTTCCTTGTGTTCTGTTGAGGCCTTGGGGGCAAAGAAGAGCAAACAGCCCTGAGCCTGCCCAGTTGTTTGAATACAATCATGTTCAGAAACCCACAGATTCAACATAACCCTATTTACCTGTTGCTCACGGATGGCTGATGTTCTGTTCCCCTACCTGGTTTGCAGCATTCCCAGGGGCATTTGAAGTAAGAATTGCAAACTTGTGCAGATAGAAGGGAGGACTGGATTGCCTTGGGAAGACTATAACAGCATGGATGTCAGTTGTTCATATTTCCTCAGTCTTTAAAATTGTAGATTTGGTCTTGTGTCTGTCTTCTGCAGGAGTGTGTATGCATATGTGCATCATACATATGTGTGTGTACATAAATACTTCTCTGGCAGCCACCCAGACCTGAATATTTGGCTTTCAAAGTCTCTGAACTGAAGCAGAGATACCCAATAATATTCTTCTGTTTGGTCACTATTACTGGGTATCACTATATATCCCTGGCACTCCTAGAAACCAAGACAGTTGGATTTTTCCATCACAACTGGTGTTTTAAATAGTCAGTACAGAAAAATCTCAGCTGTGGTGTAGCTTAGAGAGTGGCACTAGGAGCTAGATGACTTAATCAGTATGTTTTAAACAAATCTTTGAAAGAAAATGGGAGAGGCACAAAAATCAGAGAGTCAGGGATATATTTTTCTTTTAATATGGTGATAGGACCAAATTTAAATGAGGAAAAACTGGGACTATAAGTCATGTTTTACAGAAGACACTGAACTGATAAAAGCAGGAGAAAGATTGTATTTGTTAAAAGCCTCTGGTATCTTGAAAGTGATATACATCATTCCATTTCTCAGCTTTCACTCTTGTCTAAACAATTTAAAGACAAAAACTGGACCATCTATTTTGTGTATACATGTGGTTATCTGTTTACCCATACACATCAGTGTGTGCACATCTATATATACCCCATAGGGCTGCTTTTAGAATGCTTCTCAGTCATTTTTTTCCCCTCAACTCCTGGATTCAGTGTTTTACCCCCTACTTCAAAAAAACAAGAGATTAAGCAGGACACATTATTTTGACATCAAATGCAAGCCCTAAACTGTTGCTAGGATACAGGATGTGGCACTATAATATTGCTGTGGTGTAGGGTTATATTGTCTAATGTGTGGAGCAGGCCATATTATAAATCTGAGTAAGTTGATAGAAGAGATAAGGATTGCTGCTCTTACTCTGTAATTAAAAGGAAGGGAATGTGTACAGAACAATTTGGTCATATACTCCTTTTGTATTTGGACAGTAAGTGAAGCACTATCAATAAGCAAATTTCATCACAGTCTGTATGGGTTTTGTCTACTTTCATTTTCTATCTGCATTAATTTAGAGTAACCCTTTGGGTTCATTATTGATTGACACCAGTTTAAGCAATGCTAAAATTTGGCTTTGATATCAGACCTATTAATTTTCTCATTTTATTTTTCTTTTGTGAACAAATTAATAGCAACTTAGCTTCTGATTTCAGCAGTATTAATTCGCGTCTGCTTTCTTATACTTTCTGTGGGGCACAAACAAGCTGCAAAGTTGGTATGTTGTGGGGGAAATAAAATGTTTTTGTTGTAGACTTGAGGGGGTTGTATAATTGTTTGAGATGTCAGGTCTAAATTGGCTAAGACTTGGTGTCAAAGTGAGCCAAATCTAGTGTCTGCGTCACCATACAAAAGAGAAGTGAGTGTTTTTATTACTTGTAATTTGTTTTGTCTTTTTAGGATGGAAGAAAACCCCATAAAACCATGGACATGCAAAATGCACACCCCCCCACCCCAATACCTCTCCTAAACCAGCAAAACAGAGATTCCTTTCTTTTATTGTTTCTTTTATTGTGTTGAGGAATGGCAGTGGTTGATTTGCACCCCTGCATGCAGTTGGCACTCGCAGAGCAGCTGGCTCATGCAGAGTGAAAGCCTGCACTCTGCTGTAGAGCTGGAGTCTCTGTCACTGAGGAGAAATAAAGACCTCTGCCTACACAGGTGGCACTCAGGGGCAGGTGCAGGTGGAGTGTGAACACAGCCACCTCCTGGACAGGTTGTCCACAGTGTGCCAGATAAGCACAGCAGCCTCCTCACCCATGAAAATTAGGGATTTTCTTAGGCGAGGATGCTGCCAGTGACTCTTGGCTTCCTCACCACTGGAGACAGATCATAGGCTGTGCTCCATGGGTCTCACCCAGATGCAAAAAGACCTTTCAATGTACTTAATGCAAGTGTGTTCTTATCATAAATGGCAATTTAAGGGATGGGATGGCTGACCCCCTCAGAAAATCAGCGTAAGGTTGGAGATGGACAAATTGCAAATGTGTTTATTGGGGCCAGAATAATGCACGTTTGGAAGGAGCATAACTGTGGGCCAGACTGGTGCTAGGAAAGAGGTTAGTGCCTTCTCAGAGAGCTTTCCCACTCTTGAAATGGGTGCAATGAGTGAAGCTGCTGGAGGTTGTGCTGGATGGAGCTGGTGAGGCTGTGCTGAAACCACTGGTCAAAGCAGAGGGCAGCACTACCTTGGAGTTGCCTCCAGCAGGCTTCTCTGTCCTTGCTCCTGGAGCCATTGAGGTGCATCCTCTTTGGGAAGCACAACAGGTGTGAGAGGCAAGGATCGCGTGCTCCGTGTTCCAGTAGCCCAACCTGCCTGTTAATGGCTAAGATGCTATTCCATATCCAGCAAATATCCAGCCCACTGACTGAGAGAGAGCAGATTAGCAATTATTTTAGGGTCATTTTAGTCGAACAATTAAATACCTCCATACCTATTTAATCACACCTGTGCAAATATCAAATTGATTCTTGTGAAATCTCTTTTAAGATGTTAGCTTTGTCTTCCCAGTTTTATGCATAAAGACACGTAAGTTCACACCTTGGCTAACAGACACATGAAAAATCAGATTTCAGTGTCAGGGGCCTACTAATTCTCTGTTTTCAGGACACTGATTTTGAAGTCCAACTTAACCAAAATGAAGTTACATGTGCAATAATAGAAGTGGAAAACAGTCCACATATTTTGGCTAAAAAGCCTTCTCCAAGGTCAAAAAGAGAATCAGTAGCAGAGCCAGGAATAGAACTGTTATCTCCCAGGCCTTTTTCTTTTGCTTCTGTCCCAAAAGACACTATGCAAGGTACAATATCCATTTGACAAATTGCACAGTTATGTGATGAATTGCATTTTTAATGCACATTTTATGGCCTCTTTTGGCCACTTCCTACTAATCTATCTTTCCTGGGGTATGTTCTTAACACTCCACAGCTCTCAGTGGCTATTAGACAACAACACAAAAATGTTCTTCTCTCCCAAACGTAGAATTTACCACAACTTCTCTGGTCTGAAGCAGAAGCCTGGAAATAACCTGGCCTGCTCAGGTGACAGGTTTAGGGCCTGATTGCCTTCAGCATAAGGGGGTAGGAAGTAAGAAGTGTATGGCAAAAGGGACATGGCAATTCCTAGTTTTTCATTGAAAATATAAATACCTTCTCCTCCTGCATGTTTATAAGGCCTGGTGTTTATACATAGTTTTGTGTTTCAGTACTAAAGGTAATCTGGGCTTTTTTTCCCTAGATTTGTATCCTTCAGCCTAAGTGTTGCCTCTCATTACTCCTGTCAAATCTATAGCAATCAGCAGGTTACCAATTGCTTCTTAACTTCATGTATATAGTGTTCCACATAGATGCACACACTGACCTACCAGGAACATGAATATTCAGAATATAAAATGGCTATTTACTGTGAGTCTAGCTTCTTGGATTTCTTGCAGTAAATATGAATTTACTGTGGTTGCAGGATAAAGGGACTGGACTGGGGCCCAAGTTGCTGCGACAGGTATGGGCTTGTGCTAAGGAAATGCCTCCAAACAGGACAGCTGGATGAACAAAATCCAACTGATTACCTTTATTCTAAATTAGCACTGTGAGTGCACCTAATTTCCAGCAAACCTGATGACTCGTTTTGCTCTCCATCTTTCTCCCTAGAAGATTGGGAGAAATAAACTTGTTACTACATCAGCTTTATCCTCCTGCCTTTGGCATTTTATATTGTGTTTCAGAAAACATGAGCCATGAAAAAAAATCATATTTATTTTTAAATATGAAACTATGTGGACAATATTATTGCATTTCTTGAAATGTGTCCAGAATTCAAACCTGGAGGCAATAGACATTTGAGGGTGAAATTGGCCCCAGACAGTTAATAAATTCTGAGCAGAGATGCATAAATCAGCAAGA
>VZUA01011339.1:0-15413 GCA_013401035.1 Horornis vulcanius | reverse complement strand
ATGGACCACATCAATGTTACTCTACAAAAGGCCAAAACAGAAAAATGGATTCCTGTTTTTTCCTACATTTTCAGAAATTACTTTTATATTTATACATTTTAGATTGAATGGTTTGATATTTATTGCTCTAGCCTGTTTTGGAGTTATTTTGTTGCTCTGTCAAGATGGAGTTCAGTGGCATTAACCCTGAATCTGTAAACAAATCTCACCCATAAAACACAACAATAAAATGAACTTCAAACTACAATAACTGTGTTGAAATAAGTAATGTTTCTTTTGTCACCTGTTCGCATTAGTTGCCTTCTGAGAATTAGATGTTTTTAACAGTGGTTGGCTTTTTGTGACTTCCAGCTATGCACATCTCTTACAGCTTCACTAAATTTTAAGTTATATGCAGTAGAGGCAAATCCATCAGTTGATTTTTTTTTCCATCCTTTTCTCCAGTCCAACTTCTATAGCTCAAATTTCAGCTATCAAGCAGAAAACACTAAGAAATGCCCAAATCCTTTACCTGAGAGCTGATCCTCACCATTTTGGGATAGCAGGAATGCATCAGAGTCCCTTGGAGAAATGTGTCTTCTTCAGCAACCTGCCAGTAGAGCCTTTAAACTGAAAGACACTCCTTATCCTGAAAAGGATTCCCTGGATCTATCTAGAGTTAGAGAAAAAGATCTAGACAGAGTTAGAAGGAAGAACCATACAAAGTTATTTGCTTTTACAAGAGTTTATTTAGTAACTGTTCCAAGAACCTAGATAACCTATACTTTAAATAATAAGGTTAGTACAAAGAGGTTTGCAACATGTGCTAACAGTCAGAAGCTGGACAAGATCTGGAACCCCGGGGTCATGAAGACATGGTAAATAACAGGTGCTGTTGCAAAGAGCTTACAGTTTGAAAGGTAACAAATAACAGGCAAGTGAGGTAAACTATTGAACTGAGAGAGGAAAATGGGTTAACGAAAATAAATAGCATTCTTTATCCTGAACTCTAATGAATACAGATTGCAGCACGTTCCTTAGAAGTGGCCTTTCCAGGTCTGTCTCAGTGAATTCTTTTTCATATATATATATTTCTAAGACAGTATTACTGGCTTCAGCTTTTATGCATATACTTCTAGCTGATGTGTTTAAGACTACAAATGCAATCAGAAAAATCACAGAAAAAGAAAATTGTCTAAATTATTTTAGCTACTTTGAACATATTACTCCCCCCTTCTTAAAAAAAAGTTCTGAAGAGAAAGTATATTAAGCCAGCTTAATTACCCCTTAGATCTTGCTAGAAATCACAAAATAAAAATAATAGGCTGCTCTCATCCTGAGGGCATCCAATAGGAAAGTCATATCTTTGACCTACTATTAGTGTTTTGATATGCTCCCAAAGGAACAGGTTTTATTTCTTTAAAGAAAACACAGAATTGTAGTGGTACACATCATACACCCCTGGGCCATGCACAAGAAATTATCTTTTCCAGCATGACAGCTGTGAAGTAAGAAGTGATGTGGATAGATAATATTTCTGGATAGAGCAGATGCAAAGCAGCATGCCCATGCTCATCCTGGTATTGAACAGATGCTGTGCTCCTTTGGTACTGCCTAGAACTTTGTAAGAACCAAGACTGGTTCTGTCTGCAGATTGAAATGTTTTCTGAGGCTAAACTTTGAGAACATGCAGCCTGACAGATGAGCATCTTCTGGCATTGGTATCATTGAGCTAAAGTACCACCATTTCTGTTAAGCCCAGTACAGTGTAATAATAAATTCATGTCACAAGATGGAGCTTCAAGCCAGCTGTAATGGCATCTCCACACACACACAGTTTGGTTTTTGTTTTTGTTTTAAATAGGAGCAGCAATTCCATAGCATATTTAAAATTTATTTTAAGAAATACACAGTATCCAATTAATTAGATTAATTACGATGAAGGATTTATGGAATGAAATTATAAGAATGTATTTCCCTGAATACATTCACGCTTAGGAGACATATAAAGAAAAAGCAATTTAAAAGCATTTGCGATGAACAATGGATGGGCCAGCTTCATCATATTCCTGTTTGCTGATCCACATCTGCTGGAAAGTAGAGAGGGAAGCAAGAATAGAACCTCCAATCCAGACCGAGTACTTGCGTTCAGGAGGAGCAATGATCTGTTTATTAAGAAACAAATGCATTAAGTACAACTGTCTACTGTGAAAAAAATACATTTTTATACAAAAAAACTAAAGCAGTGATATGTGATAGTAACAAGAACACTGCATCTACGTGCTAGTGCTATCCGTTGCTGCAAGCAGGAAAGTTTAAAATTTGTTAAATAAATCTATACTCTCAAATTCTCTGCCTGACTCAGCCTTCTCAGTGACCCTGATCCCTGATGCATTTGTGTACTGGGCAATATGAAAAAAGGGGAGATAATTGCTCTGGAAACACATAATGACAGTCCAGGTGGGCTTGAAAAAATCAATGACCTATGGAGCATTCCTTTTAGTATAGCTGATAAAATGTTTGTATGGCAAAGAACAGAAGATTTGAAGCAGCAGAAGGAAAATTAGTTTGTCAGGGTCTCTTTTGTTTTCAAACTTGTAAGGCAAAGACAAAACCAACATTTCCTCTCTCCCATGTCCATCAGACTAGAAAGGCTGAAGAAGCTCACATACACCCCCAGAGGAAAATTTATGCTTCTGGGTTCATGCTGTTCTTTGGCTACATTAGGACATTAGATAGAAATCAACATAAACAAGGGTCTCGAGAGAGGGAAGGCTCTCTTCTTCCAGCACAAAAGTTACCAGTTGGTGATTATTTGATAGATAATCCACATGTGATTCAAAATATGTTAAAAACCCTTACTTTGTAAAGTGTTGCATGTTTCACTAGATCTTTGAGGACTTTATAAATGCCAGTTCATATGGTCTACAAATGATTGCACCATACATACCTTGATCTTCATGGTGCTAGGAGCCAGAGCAGTTATTTCCTTCTGCATCCTGTCTGCAATACCCGGGTACATTGTGGTGCCTCCAGACAGCACATTGTTGGCATAAAGGTCCTTTCTGATGTCTATGTCACACTTCATGATGCTGTTGTAAGTGGTTTCATGAATGCCAGCAGACTCCATGCCTGGGGAAGGTACAGAAGAGCACTGAGGAAGCAACTCCACAAAGAGCCTTAAAATTGTTAATGTGGAACCGATGTGCTGTTTAGTCACTCTTGGGAAGACATCAGTCTTTGGAAATCTGGAAAGTGATTCTGCAGTTGCCTAAATTATTTGCTTAAGAGTCCCATGGTGTACAGCTCTGCCCCTTACACAACTCCTACTTAAAAAGAAAGTTGAGGGTGTGGAATGGTAAAGTTTCCACTAGGATTTTGCAGGCAATCTCAATTGTCCTAAGAATTCCTTATATGGTCTTGGAATAATTTGTTCTCTTTTTTTTTTTTTTTTTTTTTTTTTTCAAATTAAGTCAACTCAGGGACAGAACAGTCAAAATATGTCCTAATACTTCTAGGTATGCAACTACTTTATCTCTGAGTTGAAATTCTGCCTATTGGCTGAACTGACACTGGATTTCTGTGTGACCTAGTTGCAAATCTGCCTTCATGGATGTTGATTAGCATGGCATCATCTTGGCTTTGCTCCGAAAAGGCGATGAACCGTGGATTCAGGATTTGGAGCAGTCTTTTGGAAAAATAAAAGCAGGTCTTGCTGCCTGCCTGCCCCTCCCACGTCTTTCCACTCCTGGCAAGCACATTCAAACATAGAAAATGGCACAGGCCCAATGCCAGAAGGCAGGAATAAACATTACGTGTTTATTTTGGGAAAGCATTTTGGCTAATTGTTTAACGTGAAGTTCTTCCCACCACATTAATAGTCCTGTTCTAAAAGATTGTTTTATAATGGATGCTAGGACACACTCATGTATAGGTCTGGATGAGTTAGTAATGGAGCACAAGCAAAAGGAAATAGAGACTTGGTATTTCTGTGCAGTTTACCAAGGCAGAACAGTCACTGAACCTACCAATGAAAGAGGGCTGGAAGAGGGTCTCTGGGCACCGAAAGCGCTCATTCCCAATGGTGATCACCTGACCATCAGGAAGCTCATAGCTTTTTTCCAGAGAAGAGGAAGATGCAGCAGTGGCCATCTCATTTTCAAAGTCCAGGGCCACGTAACAGAGCTTTTCCTTGATGTCACGGACAATTTCACGCTCCGCTGTAAAGAGGATTCAATCTTTAAAATGGTATTCAGGAAGGACCCAGACATGTTGACTGGTTGTTCCCTCTCATCCTCCAGCACCCTCCCCATATTTTAAACAAATCCTTTGCTAGTCTTTCAAGAGACTTTCACATTGGAGACCTGTTCATGCCTATTCATCTGCAGAACTGGCAGTTCTGAGGGCAGTAGGAACACTGCACATGAACAACGCTCCCTTTCAGCCAGCAGCATGTCCTTACCAGTGGTGACGAAGGAGTATCCGCGCTCCGTCAGGATTTTCATGAGGTAGTCCGTCAGGTCCCGCCCAGCCAGGTCCAGGCGCATGATGGCGTGTGGCAGGGCGTAGCCTTCGTAGATGGGCACGTTGTGGGTGACACCATCCCCAGAGTCCAGCACGATCCCTTTGAGAGGACAGCACACGGTTCATGCCCATCATACCCACAGAACTGTTTCAGGCATCTATGCCACGTTCCCCTCAGGCTTACCTGTGGTACGCCCAGAGGCATAGAGGGACAGGACGGCTTGGATAGCTACATACATGGCTGGCACGTTGAACGTCTCGAACATAATCTGAAATGCAATTAAAACAATTGTCTTAACACTGGAGGGTTTAGCTTAGTGGAAGCAATTTACCAAAAAAGAGGTAGAATACAAGATTTTCATTTCTCTATGGCTGGTAAAAACAAGAAAAAAACAAAATCTAAATCAAAAAATATTTATCCTGTAAGATATCTCCCTGTATTTGGCCTATAAATTTATCATATTAATACAGCCACATGCATATATTAAAGATAATTTTGTAATAGTCCTGAGGATGACATGAAGTTTGGACAGACTGGAGTGCCCACATTCAAAGTGGATACAATGACTTTCTAAACTATATGTAATAATATGTAAATATGACAGGTGGTCCCTATGTACTTTCCACCTTCCGTAACTGAAACAGACAGACTGCTGTCTTCATGACTAACTGGCATGATGACATTCACATCCTGTTGAATGAAAAGGTTGGATTATTCCATAGCTTTAGTGTGAGCTTACCTGTGTCATTTTCTCGCGGTTGGCTTTGGGATTCAGTGGTGCTTCAGTCAGCAGGGTGGGGTGTTCTTCAGGTGCAACCCGGAGCTCATTATAGAAAGAATGATGCCAGATCTGAGGATAATGAGAGAAGCCAAGGGAAAGAAACACCATCAGTCAGCAGCTCAACATCACTTCCAGACAGGTACTGAGCTCCAGCACTCTGCTGACGGCTCTAGATACAGGCTGGTGATGTTTCTCATGCAGTTGTTCTTACTGCCTCCATAGAGACTACCAGAATAATTGTAGAAAGAAAAGCACTATCCTCAGGCTTTACTACCAATAATAAATATATGGCTTACTTTAAGCACACATAAGTTAAGGAAAATTAATATGGTACTCTTACAGTAGAAAAGACAGAACAGGACACACTTGGTTCCCGCAATGCTATTTCAATCATAACTGAAAGGGAAATAGTTCCAGAAAAACTAGAGAACATACACAGAGTTCAATAGATAATGGGACTCTTGACAGTTTCATCTTTTGGTATGTACAGGCCAGCCTGAGATTTCATGAAAAGAAGTGAAGAAAAATGGTTTGTGAGGTTGACAGTCAACTTGTATTTATCACCTCCACACAACTTCCTATAAGCGGTAAAAATCTGAGGCCAAGTGGACTGCAGTGAGGAGGCTAATACACTGAAAAGAAGTAAAACAATCAGAGATTTTAGCCTGAAGGCCAAGAAGTTTTTGCTAAGCTTGTTTTCAAGCTGGTGGTGAATAGGGACTGGTTAATACGTTTGGCATTCAAAAGATTTTGCTTTCAAGCAAATTCTACCATACTAAGACTCATTAAGTGCTGGGTGACTCCACACACTTACAGTGTGTTGGGATGCCCAGACTGTTCCAAATAGCCCTGTTTTCACAGAACAACATTAAATGGAGGTACCATTTTAGAATCTTAGAAATTATATTATCTGTACAAACTATGACTATAAATATGGTTCTGGAAACCTTTCAGTCAAATACTGGCTCTGAAATGGATGCATAGCCCTGCAATATTGCTAATCTTAATGCTTTGCTAAGCATTAAAAATATGTTTATAACCACTGCCCTTTACATCAGAATCATGTACATGCTTTGCATTTTTGCAGAAACAGATACCTTCTTATATTCCATGTTTTACTAGCAAATTCATCTATCCCTTTTCTTTCTTCCTTCCCTTGTCTCTCCCCCTGCCCCCTTCTCAGTACCTAGCAAAGATCAGGCTGGAGTAAAAGAGCTCCTAATTACAATTTTGATCTACTCCTACTGATACTCAAGCTTTCGATGCTCATTAACCTTGGCTGTTAACAAGCTTCTCCTTGAACCATACCAGATAACATGACACTTTCATCTAAAATTTAGTGGATATTCCGTAAGTATTTGGTTCAAGTAGTTCTGTTTACCAGCAGTACACATCAATTTTTCAAAGCTGAAATACCTTCTCCATGTCATCCCAGTTTGTAATGATGCCGTGCTCTATGGGGTATTTCAGGGTCAGGATTCCTCTCTTGCTTTGAGCCTCATCACCCACATAGCTGTCTTTTTGACCCATACCAACCATCACACCCTATAAAATAATACAAATTGTGTTAGTCTCTCAGGGAAAAGTGTCAGAAAGTAGACAGAACATTAGCTGTGAAATAAATCTAGTCACCAGTTATATTAGTTACAACATACCTTACTAATGCTAACAAATGGAGAATCATGTGTTGCTCTTAAATTGCAAATAATAAATATTTGTTTACTAAATCTCTGGAGTTCATATTTCCACTACAGTTAAGTAAACAGAACAAGTACAATATTAAATGCATCAAGATAAAGTGGAAAAATTGAGTTGTTTTAATGTTATTATTCAGGGATGAACAATCTGCTAAATGACAATAAAATGGAGTAAAAGCAGAAGGTGATATTGTGCCATCTAAGGGTCAAAATGGAGTGATACACACTTTACATTTCCCAAAGCTTAAGTTTCAACATTTTTAATGCACTATTTTAATGCCATAATACTGTAATTAGGGATGGACAATTTAAATCTACTATGTAGACATCTTTACAGATATTTTCATGGATCCTGGATTGAAGGACCAGAAGCTGGAGACTAGTCTGGATATACACTAGTGTCTATGTTAAATTCAGAAATAATGAAAAAATAAATAGACTATAGTAGGATCCTTTAAGTGCATAATACTCCTATCAGAACTTAGTCATTACAGATTCCAAACCTTGGCATCTCAAAATCTATGTTTTAAAAACCCAGATCTGCATCCCAGATTTGCAATTTTTAATGGGGTGATCCATCCTACATGATCAGGAGAGAAAGGTTCTAGAAATCTGTATTTGTTTCCACTGTAACTATATGGCTTGTTTTTGAGCAAGTAATGTCATTCACACTAGCTAGAGATGATGGCATTTGAATATACTTTTTAAATTATGGCAGTTTCCAGAGGCCTCAAGTAGCCCTCCAGTCCTAGTTTCTATACTGAAAGGCAGGTATTTCTCAAGTCCTGGAGAACTTAAAATGCATTTGCTGGGCATATAAAGTGCTACATCTTACAAAGAGCTTGCTTCCTTCCACCAGGGCCTTGGGTGACATAGAAGCAATTAGGTGGATCTGCTAATTACTTGGATTAGTTTTTTGTGACCTAGACAAGTCTTTCTAATTCATGTTAATGGTGATCTCTCTCATAAACTCTCTATATTTAACAGCTCAGATAATAAATGAACTTTGCAAACTATTAAAATATAGTGGAATGCATCATATACTCAAATGTAAACCTTGAAGCTAAAGAAACTCAACCCTAGACAGCAATTTCTGATAGAGCTAAATAAATAAATTAATAAAGTCAGAAATGTTAGGAAGAAGCTAACTGAAAACTTCTGCTTCCTCCTTTAGTCTTTCACACATTATCTATTATCAGTTTTAAGGGCAGTCAGAATTTCCAGGTGTTCCTGTGTTGGGCTTATTTGGATTTTCGGTTGTGTTTCTTTAAACGAGTTTTGCTCACCAAATTCTCTGGGTGATTCAAATTATGGGGCAGGGGGAAAAAGGGCATAGAAAGGAGTGAAAAAATTTAAAAGGATTCCTTTTGCAAGGCAAGAGATCTCCTTTGATTCAGGTGAGTGCTTTGCTGGACTCATTTTGCCTGGAAATTCTGTGTTACACAGATCACCCTAGCCCCAGACAGAGATGGCCCTGGCTGAAGAGCTGGGGACAGGGCAGCAACGCCTGCTAGAAGCCCAGTAAGGAACAACCAAAGTAGTTCATCACCTGGTGCCTGGGGCGACCCACAATGGACGGGAAAACTGCTCTTGGAGCATCATCTCCAGCGAAGCCGGCTTTACAGAGCCCCGACCCATTGTCACAGACAAGGGCAGTGCTGTCCTCCTCCTCACACATCTTCTACAGCAGTGTCTGCTGACCTTCCGGACAGAAAACAGCCCTGTGGAAACAGCAGGGAAGAATTAAATCAGAACCAAAAATGACACTCGGGTAGCAGAGGCAGCCTGGGGGAATGAAAGCCACGAGAACCCGTGCGGAGGGGTATGGCCCCGGTCTGGGAACCACAGGGACCGCGGGGCTGTGGGAGGGAACGGGCTCCCTTCTGAAGGTGTGAGAGCTTTCAGCCATGTCTGCCAAAGGGCTGTGTGCACTAGAGATTATCCAGGGAATTCCAGAGGAGACTTCCAGCCCTGCGGCACGGGCAGAGAGATCAGGGAGCAGCAAATGTTTACCTAAATTTGGTCACAGAAATCCACGGCTGGGGGAGGGAGATAAAAGAGAACGCTGGACTGACAGCTGCAAAAACAAAGATTCATTTGCATTCAACTCAGCACAACTTCTCCTGCTTTTCTATCACCCTGACAGAATTCTGACACGTGGATAGATAGTGCTGTTAAAGAGCACTTCAACTTCCCCTTCTAGTCTTGGGCTTCCCAAAAACTAACTACATTAAATGCTGTGCATGTGCCAGGGATGTTTTCCTGATGCAGATATTAATCCACCGGTGAAGATGGCAAATTAAGTTTATATTTAACCTTTTAAAAAGGTAGAAAATTTCAAAATTTTAAAAAAAAAAAAAAAAAAAGAAAAATAAATAAGCAAGTCTTTTCCAGTTCTCCCCTAACCACTGAGAAAAATAAACCCACCTTTAAAATTAAGCCAGAGACAGTATGTGTTTTAAAAACAGGCCATAATGTCTGCTCTATCATAATTTCAAAGCTGCTAATAAAGTACATTTGTAGAGTGACAGAACAATTTATGTCAGCTCCTTGGCTCAGTAAAAAGAAACTGTTTTCTTCCTCTGGCAACAGGAAGATAATATGGGTAATAAAAATGCTTTGAAGGCTGTGTATTAAAGTCAATTACGGAAACAAGCACTGAATACCAGGACTCAAGAAGAACTATTTGCTCACAATTTATAGTGTGGTAGAGAATCACTTGGCCCACTCCGAGCCCGGGCTTCCATGCAGAGTTCAACAAATTGCAATGTGTAACAGCTAAGGGAGACAGCTGTCACCCATGGACCAGCTGGCTCCACATGCAGTCTCCAAAACCTCCTGCTGCAGGAATACTGGAAATGCAGGCAGAAATGAGAACGGGGTCAGCAAGAGCCATGGCCAACGGGCAAGGGAGGCCACAATCTGTTTAGCCTCTACAATGGATGGAACAAGCACAGACAGTTCTTCCAAATGCTTCATTTGAGATCTTCTGTCTCTCCCAAGCCAGGCAGCCACGAGACATGGCTGCAGCCCTGCTCCTGCAGGCTGCGTGGGCAGAGCTCCCAGGAGAAGACAAGGATAGGGAAATCCTAATTCTGTATTCCAGATATATTCCAGATATTTTATCATTATAACTGTGGAAGGAAAGAAAGTTGCAATTTTTTCAGTTATTAAACTCCTGGGGAAGCAGGCTCTTTATATTAAAATATTTATTGAATGGAGTACAACTGTTATCTAACATGAATGAACAGACTGGTTTGGACAAACTATTTCCTAATTAGGAAATATGCTTTTCAGCCGTCTGTTTTTGGAACAGCATTTGAGGTCAGGGGGGTTGCTCAAACCAATGCAGCTAATGCAATGCCAAAAATCACTTGGGGGAGGGGAAGAAGGGGGCAGGAAAGGCTAAATTTCTGAGCTTAGTGGACTCTAAATGAAAACCATATTTAGTAATATAGCACAAAAAGTTGAAAATCAGACAGAGGGCTCTGCTACCAACCAAGGAGTTACAGCTCAGGACTGCCATGGCAGGCAGTAGCAGGATCTTAGAGCAGCAAATGTCACTGAGTACTGTGGGAGAAATGAAATTTTTCTCCCAAGTAAACAGCATAGTCTTTAGCTGCTTTCTTCTCCCTGTTTTATATGCAAATACAATCAATCACCTCACCAATCTCCACAATAAATTATAAAGACAGCTCCAGCTCCACAAGTGCTGCATGTAGACTGTTTGTTAATGAATGTTTGGCATTTTACAGAACAGTAGTTTCATATACATAGAGACAAGGATGAATACACATGCTTCCTCATTTTATCCTATTAGACACTGCTGATTTGCATACTTCCAGCTCTTCTTGTCACATTCCATGAAACACTCTTTCACCTCACACTCGATTGAAAGCACTGAAGCAAAACTGCTAAGAAACACTACTACATACCCCATCAGGAACTCTGTCCCAAGCTAACACCCCAATGTCACAGGGGTTCATTTAAACCAGAGTATATCTGCAATTCCAGCAGTGGCATTACACAAACCATTTTTTTATACAGTTGCTGAAGTGCTGGTAGAATCAGCAAAATCATTAGGGTAGAACTTGTCTTTCCTTTTCAGAATATAGAATAAAGACAACTCAGTATAGGTACTACAAGTATTCTATCCATTCAGTTCTAGTAAGTCTCTTAAGCAAATTACAGCACAGCAGTACATCCTCCTGAATAGCTTCCACTTGACATTACTTAATTGAAATCCTCCAGCAACCTGTAAATCATTCCATTGGTTCTGTGCCACTTACCCTGACAGCGCTTGGCTGGGGATGGCTGCTCTAGGGTGGTACACTCTGTATCTGAATCCTCAGAGGTTATATAGCCCCTTCAGCTCTTCTCCTCCCACTAGCCTCCCAAACAAGGAGCAGAGACAGACAGAGACAGAGCTGAAGTCTCTAACAAAACCATATAGGGACCTTAATACAAAAAACTCTAATCTGGGTGGCCACAGGCCCTGGGTCTATTCCACTGCATTCCAGCGTAGAGCTCATGAAACAGGAGGAGACTTTCAGCTGTGTAAGATAAACACACTAAAACTTCACGAGAGTTGCTAAAGCACAGAGAGAGTGTGCCCACAATAGACATCCTCTGGCAGGAGGATCATGTGTTCCAGCAAGAGAGGTCCAGGACTTCACAGTAACACCCAAGAAGCAGAATGAGAAATTGGAAGAGCAGTCATTTATAACAGGGAAGGTCTTTATAAACAAACACCTTGCTGTGATTAAAGATTTTGATAAAAAACAATGAATAAATATTTTTTGCCAGCTAAACAGCTGCTCAAGTTTTTTACAAAGTCTATTTAAAATCTTAGCATTTTCCTTGTATAATAAATATTGCCCACAGGCTTAAGGGTAGTAAAAAAAAGTATCGGCTGTTGTACAAGATTCACAGAGAGGTCTTTGAAGGCAGTGAAAATGCTCAGTTAAAAGATTGTTATGATCCCCTCTGGTCTGTGATGGGTTAGAATCCATTCTGTTTCTCTGAAAGCTTATTTTCCAACTCTAGGACCTGTGAGCCAAATTTGCCCTAGAGCTGCTCCACTGACGGCCACAACTCTGGACTGTCATAAACTCACATCCCAAACTGTTCATAATAAAATTGCTGGATTTTATAACTCCAACTATCTTTTTCACTGAACATGCTTTTAGCAAATAAAGGAACAGCTCTCACTGTACAAGTTATTTTCAGCACAGGCCTGGATTTCTACAGCTGCAGCCAACTGTTCTCTCCACACATTAATTCCAGTGAAGCAGCCCTTTTATAGCCAACAATGTTTTGTCATTAAGTTTGTATGACAGGTGAGAAACAGCATCTCTTGACTCCAATACTGAACCTTACAAACTCAAAAGTTCTCCAAGCACACAAGCCAAGAGAGCTGTGATAATCCAAGTGAGATCCTTGCTTTGCAAGTCTTGTTACAACAGGGAGAGGCACTGTGAGTTTGATTATAGAGTGCTTGCTGCCTAACTGAGTAGCTTTCATGCAAGAAGACCTCCCAGAAATCCACAGTGAAAGTTTTTCTGATGTGAAAATTTAAGGAATAAGCTACTAGCAGAGATAGCACATAGGCAAATTATGGATTGCACAGCAAAAGGAAATTAACTTTTAAGGAAAGGAACTTTTAAGGAATGTAACTGCCTTGGAGAGTCAGAAACAGAAGCTAACAAGTGTTGGAACATGAGCTATGCAAAAGCTATTTATTATTTCACTTCCATCATCAGGGTAGAAGACAGAGCTTTTAAAAAAATAAAAAGGAGAAAAAAAGAAAAATAAAAAGAAAATACCCACCAACGTAAGCAACCCAAAACTGAGGATCTAAACAGGCCCTTTTTTTGCATACCTCCAACTGACATTCAAAGGACAGACAAAACAAAATTCTTTGTTTTCAAACAACACTCAACAACATAGCTGAGAAAACTTGCATACCTCATATAGAACATATGGTATTAGATCAGGAAACCTTGGTCAAGGAAAAGGGGAAATTTCACACAGCAGAACCCTTCAATGGAGGATCATGTCTCATTTCAATACAAACATCAATTATCTTCTAGATCAGAAGAAATACACTCCAAGGTTTTCAGAAACATCATCCTTGAAATACCTTGAAAATACCTAGACTGGGACAAAGATTCAAGAGAATCCAAACTTTCTGCCTTACTGAGCAGAAGTTCACACTCCCAAAATAACTTAGTGGTTATTACTCTATGGTGGACACAGCACATGTGAGATTGCAGAGCCAAGAAAACAACCCTTCAGCAGAGCTGGTACATCATCCACATTGCTCAGCTCCATAGCTAGACATTTGGGCAACAGTTTTCTACAAGGGGCCTTTGTGAACATAAAGGAGACAGTGGCCATGCAGATACCAGAGACTGGACCTCTGCTAAGCTTCATTATGATTCCTGTAACCTTGTCCTGGTGCACACCACAATTAATGCTGGTGGCACTGCTGGCAGCAGCCATCCCTTGGCTGCTTTGAGGAATGGTTATTTGGGTGGGGATCACACATCACCTTCCCTGTCCTGGGCACCAAAGATTTCAGGATGCTCATGAAAAAGATACAGCTGACACTGAGTCTCACTCAGAGCAGGGAGTGGTGATATAGAGTAAACACCAGTTCTTTGGAAGGAGCTGCCAGAGACAGGCACAGGCAGACGAGAAGGAAGAAGTAAGCCCAGAGGCTGATGGAGCAGTAGGGAATGGATACACAGCAACAGCACAGGGAAAAGGCAGAGGTTCTGCCCAAGCACAGCCCCAGAGCTCAACAAGAGCAGTGCTCAGCAGGCAGCTCGTCTCTGCAGTGGGACATTATGGAAAATGCCAGGGCAGGGAGGAAGGAAGGCAAACAGGTGAACTATACAAGGAAATTAGGTCAGTCTAGCTCCAGGGACATCATAGAACAAAAGAATTTCTTTTCTTTTTAGTGACTGAATGCTGAAGTTATGATCACAAAAATATTTCTATACATAAAACATTATGTGAAAAAAAATTACATTAGGAGCTTACACCTTTCTTCTCAGTAACTTAGGTCATTGCCAGAGGGGCAGGGGGAGAGGAAAGAATGAACTTGGCATGAGACATGAATGAGAACCTAAAGAGAACTGCATAGAATAAGTCTGAGAATCAAGCCCAGATGCTGGGGATCAAACATCTAAACCCTCCTCTGCAGCTATGGACAAATAAGAGCTCATCTGAAANTTTTTTGTTTTGTTTGTTTGTTTTTTGAGGAAAAGAACAAAACACCAATCCTGAAAGTAGTTTAGCTTTCCCTCTGGAGACCAGTTCCAACACCAGCTCCTTCTGCCTGTCTTTCAGTCCTTATCCCACTGATTTGTAGAGAAACTATGCAGCACAATTCTCTTGGTGTGTCTATATCCCAAGGTTCTTGTTCTTTCTTTATATCCATAGACCAAACCTATGATTTTTATTTAACACCCCCTGAGAACTTCTTTGGTTTTCCATGCTAAACCCTTTTGCAGTCTGCATCACAGGAGTATGTCTGGAGTACAATCACAGAAAGAGAAAGAAAAGGAAAAACTAATTTTGCCTCTCACTTGAGTATCTTTTCCTCTGACCTTTTGACAGAGGTACCAGCAAAGCTCCAATGTACATTGGGAACTCTCCTATTGACTTCAACCACCTTTCAATATATCAGTGGAAATTTAGCTACACCTTCCTTAAGTTCTTTTTTTTCAGTAACTTCTGTGAATTGCCATATGGACGCAAAGTGTGCCTGGGATGCCACAGCAGCAGGCTGTAGAGCCAACCATGCCTAGGAAATGGGCTCCAGCTGGCCTGAAGAATGCCAGCTCAGAGGCCCAACACCAGTGGGTAGATGCCCTACATTTTTGGTAAAGGAGGACAGAAGCTGCAGGTTTATCCCAGTCTGTGGAAGACTGTGAATAAAGTAATCTCTTTGCTTTACTTTATAAGGGAAAACAACTTCTGAGATGTGCGTGGAGACCTTCCTGCCTCCATCCAATTGGCTGTTCAGGAATGAGGCTCTGCTAAATATGTCTCTGGCTCCTTTTTATTTGGGGATTCCTTTCATCTTCGTAACATTAGCAGAATCTCTAAATGTTTTGGTTTGTCTGGCTTCAGGCCCTCTCCTGTATCTCATTGATAGGCTTTACACACCCCCACCCCCTATATTGAGAAAGACAGGAATAAATAAGCTTTAGGGAGCAGAAAGTCGCTCTAATAACCTGATTCATTGCAGCTGTCACACAGAAAGCATCTGTAAAGTGTCAGATTAACCATAAACTGTCAGACCCAAAGATTAGCTTTCTCTGTGATTGTCAGGCTCCTGCACTGGTCTCTCTCTAACAACTAAGACAAAATTGCTGTAATCATTTTCAAATATGGCAGTTTTCAGCCTGCAAAGTTTGGA
>VZUA01011336.1:0-10340 GCA_013401035.1 Horornis vulcanius | reverse complement strand
ATATAATGTATAACATATATAATGTATATTATATAATACATGAGAGAGAGAGATATAAAAATATATATAATATATTCTATTTACCTGTACTCTGAGTGAATTGCATTTTTCTAGTGAAGGTAAGAAATGCCAAAGGGAGCCCACAGCGGGTGACATCAAACATCCAGAGCCCCCTCCAAGGAGAATTAACAGTGACCAAAGAGGAACCCTGCAGCAGCACTGGTGCAGCCAGGGTTGGAGCCCAAGGGCCTCACACTGAGCAGGCTGGGCTGGAAAACCAAAATATTAAAACCACAGACTGGCAACTGCTCTGCAAGTGCTCTGCAATTCCAGGTGGGAGCAAGGATGTGAGGGCTCAACCTCCAGAATGCTCCGTGCTGCTCCCAGGCCCTGAGGCTGCCATCCCCTCTGGAGCAAGATGGAATCAGCAAAATTATTTCTTTTCCCAGAAGATCGCCCAGCAGTCCAGGAGATGTGGTAAAACAACCTTTCCACGTCAGAAGAGATGTTGGGCTCCAGCATACAATCCAAAAGAAAGGAAAAACAATTTTAAATAATTCATATTTATCTTGGTTAAGTGGTAGCTCAGCAGGAAAAAATGAAGTATTAATAGCAGATAATTTGTAATGCAATATAAGCATTATTATTATTATAGGCATTATTTGTAATGCAATATAAGCATTATTATTATTATAAGCACTATTTGCAATGCATTATAAGCATTGTAATGCAGCATGGCATTAGAGGTATTAGCATTTCACTAACAAGTGAGAAATAATTCTTTGGGAAGCACCAACTGTTTCACTGTTCCTGCCTAATGGGCTTTCTCTAGATCCCATCTGAACGGTGCCTATCAGTGTTTCCAGCAGCCATCTCTGTTTCTTAAGCAGCAAAAAAACCCAATTATTTTTAATTCAGAGGGAGGAAAAAGGGTCCCAAAAAAAAAAAAAAAAGTTCCTCAGGAACCACTGAGGTTTCAGTGAAACTGGGAAGATTAATTAAGTGATAGCAAGTTTGAGCATGGGAGATGAATGATTAAAAGTTCTCAAGGTAAGGGTAGGTACTATTTTTTTCAGCAAATGGTGCCTACTTATATTGATGAATTTCTTGCTCAGTGGTCTATAATGTCACTTCAAGATGAGAAGCTGGAGTGCTGTAAAGAGAAATTCTCTAAAAACTACTCTGCTGACATTGTAACACCACTTAAGTACAAAGTCAGATAATGCAGCATCACTCAAATACTGCCAGGCTGATAATATTTTTAAGCTATTGAAATGCAAGAAAGACTTCTGATTTATTTGTACTGCTGTAAAAATTATCAGAGCAGTTTAAAAAAAAAAAGTGCAGCAGTTCAAATTATTATGTTCAAGTGATATTTTCTACTCTTTTTTTTTTTTTTTCTTCCATTTACAAGCTGATCTGCACTTCTAAAAACTGCATGGCTGTTAGAAAAGTGGCTCTGTGTGGTAAATTACAACATGTGGATGGCAGGGGAGGGGAGCACCAGCAGCTTCTCCACCCACAGCCCAGCTGTGCACCAGCAGGATGAACTGAGGCAGCAGCACTGCAGGGGCCACACGAGATTGTCTGCTCTGTGCTGAGCTCAGGCTCCTGAGGAACGTGTGGCTGTGGCAGGGGCTGCCTGGCAGGGGGAACACACAGAAAAAAATGACAGTATTTGGTGATGGAGGGGTGGAAGGGGGAACACACAGTAAAAATGACAGTATTTGGTGATGGAGGAGTGGAAGGGGGAGCACACAGAAAAAATGACAGTATTTGGTGATGGAGGGGTGGAAGGGGGAACACACAGTAAAAATGACAGTATTTGGTGATGGAGGAGTGGCAGGGGGAGCACACAGAAAAAATGACAGTATTTGGTGATGGAGGAGTGGAAGGGGGAGCACACAGAAAAAATGACAGTATTTGGTCATGGAGGAGTGGCAGGGAGAGCACACAGAAAAAAATTAGAGTGGTGATGGAGGAGTGGCCAGGCAGGCTGCACAGAGGGAACAGGCTCAGCCTCCCATCAGTGGTGGTTGCTGGTGCTCTCCACTGCTTTTGAATTCCTTAATTCATTAAAAGTGATGCAAATTTTAAGCATTTCCGGTTTATCTGATCTTTAATCCAACGCAGGCCAACAAGGAGCCACGTAAAAATATTCACCAGAGTCATCTGAAGAGGGGCAAAAGTAAACAACAGCTCCTCATTTCAGGCATTCCTGCTCTTTCTTTTTAAATCTCTTGCTCCACTATTTATCACAGGGCAATCACAGGTCAAACATCCCGAACTAAACACAAACAAGCCTCTGCTGTGCAGAATAATGAGCCTCAGGTAGGAAGCAGTCATCGATGGAGCAATCAATAGCACACATGTCTGAAGAAAGCACGGAGCTTGTAAAATCATCTGTATGCCTGACACTTACCAGAGATAACATTAATCCCTAGAAGAAATCTCTGATACCTCCCAGTATTACTTTTTTTACCCAGAAGTATCCAAAGAATTAATTATAAAGTTGATTTTGAACAGTGCTTTAAATTGGAAATTACTCTGGAGTTTAAATTAAGCAGTAGATTGAAACGACTAATGGTTATTAACCAGTGATTAAATAAAAGAGCTGCAGCTACTGACTATAAAAAGGTTTGTGCTGCTTATCACGGTGTCCTGAGACAGGTGACTGATGCTGAGGTGCTGAGTGTGTGCTAATTCCGGCAGCATCTTTAGCAGAGGGGGGAGTGGCATTCACTGCCCCTCAAAATAACATCTCAGGGTATTTAAATTGGTAATTTTCAGCTGTTTCCAGAGACAGGACTCTATGAGACTGATGCTGAAGTTTTCTCTGCCCTGTGCTGCAGGCTCTGCTGCCCAGGGTGCAGCTCTGAGCTCACCCCCAGGGTCACTCAGCTCTGCACACAGCAGGGACACAAAACAAATCCTTCTCCTGCTGCACACCAAGGACAACTTTCAGCCCCAAAGCACAACCAAGGGGGGCTGCAGGGAGGGACAAGAAGGGTGGGACCTGCCAGCCTGGAGCTGGGATGGGACAATTCAACCCCAAGGTGCAAATGGACCCAAACTGAGCAAAGGGTCAGACCTGGGGACCTTGGTCCATTTTGTGCCCATTTTGTGACCATTTTGTGTCCATTTTGTGTCCATTTTGTGTCCATTTTGGGTCCCCCTTGTGTGCAGCCCTGTCCAGGCCCTGTCCTGCCCAAGGTGTACCCTAAAGGCCTTTCAGTCAATCTCTGCTTTATTCTCTGGCTCTGAGCAGGCTCTGCTCCAGCTCAGCCCTCCTGAGACAGCTCAAGAGCTCTCTCAGAGTTCAGCCACTTTGCTGCTCACACAGCTCCAGGAATCCCCTTGTTTGTTCCCATCCTGCTGCAGAACAGGAAAAAGGGGAGGGAAAACCAGCCCAGAAAAGCTGTGGATGCAGCAGGAATGAACTTCAGTCCAGCGAGGCACCCTGGACCAAACTTTCCATTTGCTTTTTTGTTGAAAAAAACTCATGATTCACTTCCTGTCTGTTTGGGGACATCACAGAGTAAAAAAATCTGCCTGCCTGAGGAAAGGAGAACTGCAGCAATGTCCTTATAGCACACAGTTCCCTGAGCACTGCAACCCCTGGCACAAAACTTGAGCAAACTGCTCGAAATTGGTGCCTCCCAGAATCCTCTCCACTGAATGCCTCTTGCCTTGCAGGGAGCTGGAACAATGGGTGAATCAAAGGCAGCAGAAAAATCACCCTGTCGGGGGCACAGAATAGGAGCTGAGAGGCAAGCACTAGAAATAGCCCAAAAATTGCCATTATTTCTGTAAAAGAAAAATCTGAAGGCTTTGCTGGGGGGAGGAAGAGAGGGGATGGGGAAAGGAAATCCCAGACAGGAACACTTGGTTATTCTGAAACAGCACTAAAGGGATTTCAACTCTAAATATGTGCTCTACCAGCTAAGCTGAATTATATGGTTTAAACATGTTGGATTTTACGGTCAAAATAAATTACTGATATTCTAAAAATCTGTAAATCACCACGTATTTTACCAAAAAAAGTCACATTTTTTTGATTCTGTTTGTTACAGCACATAACATCCATCCATCCATGGAGCCCCACCACCCCCACGATGCCCTCAGCAGAAGCATTCTCCAGGGATTCCAGCTGCAGAGGGAATTTGCCCATTTGCTTTCCAGGGGGATGCTCAGGAGCTGCAGACCTGCCTCCCACCCCTGAATCCTGCACAAAGAGTGTAAAAGAGCAGCTCCTGGCTGCTTCTCCCTCCTCAGATTCTGCACAGGAACCTTTCCACACGCTGGCTCTGCCACTCAGGTGCAGTCTGTGATGGAGATCTCTGCTGTAATAAAAGGAAGGCTAATGGCATTAGGAGTGGCCATGGCAAGAGCTGCAGTGCTAGGAAATAGCAGAGGTTGGCACTTTTAGCTTAGCCCACCCCTCTTGGGACACATAACAATATCCCATGATTTAAGTGTGCTTAGTTTATCATTTGCTGCTCCAGAAAGGCAATTTTCCCTAGTCAGGGCATGAAATAATGTGGGATCAGCAAAACAACCCACCAGAATAACTAGTGTTACATGGACTGAGGTGGTTTTGTTGTTTGTGTTCGGTCCTTTCCAGAAAAACACCAAACAAACAAATATCATGTGGGCTGAGGGATTTTTTCAGAACCCAGATCCAGAGAAGATTTATGGGAGAACACAAAGGGACATTTTTGACAGAGGTGACATTTAGCTGCCAGGTTCCAGTCTGTCTTCCAAAGTGCCTGGGAAATCATTTCACAGAGATGTACTTATTTAACACAGACCAAGTTGCACTGTCTCCTGGATTCAGTCCCAGTGATGAACAAAATATTTTAATTAAATACTCCTAGAATGGGGACACACAATACAGCAAACATCCAGCCAAGAGAACACTAAGAATGATTTATATCCATCAGAGCTAGTGGGGACTGGAATCAGGACCTTTAAATGAAAAGTGTTTGACCCCTCAGCTCTGGGTGATGCCTTGGGAGGGCTGAGCTGGAGCAGAGCCTGCACAGAGCCAGAGAATAAAGCAGGGATTTATTGAAAGGCCTTTAGGGCACACCTTGGGCAGGACAGGGCCTGGCCAGGGCTGCACCAAAGGGGGACACAAAATGGACAAAGATCCACGAGGTCCCACACTTTGCTCAGTTTGGGTCCATTTGCACCTTGGGGTTGAATTGTCCCATCCCAGCTCCAGGCTGGCAGGTCCCACCCTTCTTGTTCCTCCCTGCAGCCCCCCTTGGTTGTGCTTTGGGGCTGAAAGTTGTCCTTGGGGTGCAGCAGGAGAAGGATTTGTTTTGTGTCCCTGCTGTGTGCAGAGCTGAGTGACCCTGGGGGAGAGCTCAGAGCTGCACCCTGGGCAGCAGAGCCTGCAGCACAGGGCAGAGAAAACTTCAGCCTCGTGGGCACAGTGCCTGCTGTACTGCCTGTCTCCCTCTCTCCTGCAGCACCTGGCACTTCCTTCACCCTTTGGGAGGAGAGCAGGGAGTGTTGATTTTCTCCTGGCCCGTGTGTCCCTGCTGGAGGCCAGGCTGTGCTCCCAGCACTCTTGGCTTGGACACAACACCTGCCCCTCCACCAAAGCACTGAGATGAAGAAGCAATGATTAACAATTTATATCACACAATTAATCACATAATTAATCACATAATTAATAATTTATATCACGTAGCACTGATGATATTTTTAGTGCATTGTACATAAGTAGTTGGAATGCCAGTAGGAGCTGCTGCAGGGGGCTGTGGGAGCCAAAATTCCATCTCAATGGACAAACACCAAAACTGGGGATGATGCTGCCACCAGATGAGCCTGATACTGGTGTCTGATAACAGCATTGCTGGGAGAAACACGCACTTGAGAGACAACATAAAACTGGAGAGCTGCACTTGCAATTACAGGGTGGCAAGGCTGTAACACCACAGCATTTACACCACACATAAATCAGCCCCCAGCTGCCCTGCCCTGTAAAGGTGTCAGTCAGGCAAACCACTCTCCTCAAACTGCCAGAGCTTTTCAGAATCATTTCCCTGCATTTGGACACTCCTGCTGCCACCCAAAGAGCTTCTGAGTCTTTGAGAAAGCAGAGGGCACCTGGAGGGTGTGCTGGCCTCCAAACCACCTGTGTGTGCCCTGCCCTGACCTACTGCTTCATTCTCCCTGCACAGGAAACTTTTGGAAAAACAATTACACACAACTGCAGGTCAAAATATCTCTTACATTTACAAATAGGTGTATATTTGTAAAAATGTGTATGTTTGGGCTTAGCAGGAGTCCCCAAGCCATTTTCATATTTGCTCAAAGCATTATAGTACAAATATCCTTAAAGCAGGCTCCCAAAGCAGACAGCATTTACCAAGTTTGATTGGGCCATGTGGAGTTTTATTCCTGAGTTTCAGATTAACCCCGTTTCCATGACTAGTTTTATCACAGTGTTCTGATAACTTAACTTATATATTTTAATACTCATTCAATTCAGCAGTCTCCAGAGTACCGGGTGTTAATAATGCATCTTATCCTGAGGGTTGTTGGTGAAAACAAAAGACACCACGAGAGAGCTGTAACACATCTCCCGTGGCTCAGAGAGCTGAATTAATTTGTCCACGGTGACAAAGGGAGTTCATTAGACAAGCTCTGCTGAATCATGATGGGGAAATCTCAGAGGTCACTGCCCTTGTCTGTTCGACTGACTCCACCCTGTAATTGATGGCAACACGAGTTAATACACCCTGGGTGAGCCCTTCCCTCCTGCCAAGCTGCAGGATTAGCTGAGGAGCAGAGGATGTGGCCCCCCTGCTCACCTCAGGTCACTGGCAGAGCTCACCTGCCTCCAGTGCCTGGAGTTTTCCTTTTCCTGGCTCCTCACACCCTCTTCAGCTCACCCCTTCTCTTGAATATAGACTTATTTTTGCAATATTAATAGACAACCCTGAACAGAATGTCTCCCATTATTCCAGGCAGTCGTTTGCTGCATTATTATATTTATGAAGAATCTAGGCTACAATGCATGAAGCCACTAAAGCAATTAAGAGGAAATCTTTGCACACCTTTAATCTGAGTGTCCTAAAATGACAGGCTGCAGGTAAGGGCCCAGCCTTGCCCAGGGAGCAAAGCCATTCATGAGAAAAAAATTTCAACAACCCCTATGCCAAAACAAAGCAGAAACTTAGCAACATTCCCCATATTTAGGAAGAGAGTAAGACAGTTAGGCTTTTTTCATAAAATTCATACTTAAAATAGCCATGAATCTTCTTAATGTGTCATTTGACATTTGTTATTACTTGGCTGCGGACTGGCTTTGAATATTTTATGAAATATTTATGGCAGAAGGGGATATGGGATTCATGAGAGCAAGACACATACAATATGTGGAACATTAGTGACAATTACCACAAGGGTAAAATTAGTATAATCAGCCATCACTTTCTTTTGAAAAAACCCAGACTTAATTGGTGGCAGGCGGATATTTCTTCCCTTTTAAGACTGCAATTTTTTAGGACTGATTTGCATAGTTTTCTTTACTTTTGCAGGATTAAATAAAGTTCTGTTTAAATGTGAACTTTGGCTAATTAACTCATGGTAAACAGAGAAATGTCCTGTTTTCTTTTAAGAAATATTTTGCAAATTCCCTTTTTTGTCCCTAATAATTTGTCAAAAGGAGAGAATAGTAATTATGTGCAAACAGATTGTGAGCAGGTGAAAGTGAAATTAATGGGGAAAAAAAAAGATGTTTCTGTTGTGTTAGTCTGCAAGTGGATTGAATTAAAAACCTTTAATTAAAAATTATTGTGAAAGTTCCATGATTAAAAAATATTCTCCAGTGATAATGACGGATCCCATTTTAGGAAAAGAAACACTGAGGCACTGCAGTGTCTCCAGAGCAAGGTGTGTTTGGACTCCCCAAAGGACAATTAATTGGCTGCCAAGGTGTAAAACCTCCCCCTGTCCCAGCTGAGTACCATAAAATCTATAAAATAAAAATCTAATAAATAAAATACCCCAAAACCAGCCTGGGCCGTGGGGGCACAGTGCCCAGCAGCTCAAACCCAGGCAGGAATATTTGGGAAAAGGTTCCTCAGGCTGGATGGAAATGCTGTGTGCAGGGCTTGAGGCAACGTGCACACTCGGAGGAGATTTTGCACCTGGATTTATATCCACTGCTGGAGCAGAGGCAGGGAAAATAAGTCAAAATAAGTCACAGGTTTAATGTAAAGCTGGAGTTTGCCTTGCATGGCAAATCTGTGGTTACTGCTCCTGACTTACAGGGACAGCAGGGGCTGAGGGGCACTCAGCCCCTTCCTTTCAGAGAGGTTTGGATTCCCCCAAGTTAATCACATTTTTTCAGCTTGTGCCCCTTTTAACTGAGCTTAAGAAAGCAACAGAGTCAGAAGAAAAGGGGTCTGTAATGAACTGGTCTATAATTACTGGTCAGACTCATAAATCACCTAATTAATAAATGAAAACACAGGTTTGACCTGGGATTAGTACCCCCATGGAGGTTTACACTGATCCTTTCCTTGCTGCACACTTTTCCCAGCAGGAAGATTAGCACCTTTAGGGTCATATTTATTGATGTGAGTGTATTTATTTCTACGTATCAAATATGTGTTCAATTTTTAAACAATAAGAGTCAAAGCCATTTAATATCAATTTTCCCTTGCCCACCAAAGCAGTGTTTCTCATGCAAATACTTGTAGCACTGTGATTGTGTTCTCTTGAAATCTCATGGGGTCAGGTGCTTTAACACCTCCTGGGATTATGGCATAAAACCAGCAATGTATTCTGCATAATAACACCCAATCTTAATGCATTCTGTTGCTTTTATCTAGGAGCAGACCTAGAGCTCTCTCTCAGGGAAAAAAAAATAAAATAAACAGATATTTAAGCAGATCATGCAATTCCTTTGGAGGCCCAAAGTTCTTCTCCAAGTGCATACACACAATTCCCATTAGCATTTAAAGGAACATGAAATGAGGAGAGATCTCTGAGCCTCTTTCATTGGCTGGTGTGAATATCCTGGCTGCAAAAACGTTGATGTTTTTATGTATTACCTCCATCTGCTTCAATCCTCTGAAACTTGGGCGTGCTATTTATAAATATGAATATCTTTGAGTTAGTGTATGTTTTGCCTCTTCTGTAGGCACTACTCATTTTCTTGCAGGAAGGACATCTGTCACTGCTTTCATTAGCAAAGGGTCTTTTTTAATCTCTTTTTGAATGTTAATACTGATTTTTTTATAATACTGATTTTTTTTGTTAAACCACTGCACAAATTTAAACCCTCGGGAGTGGGGCTGGTGGTGGAAGTGCTGGCACACCTGATGCTGTGCAAAAAGGATTGAGCCCACTGAGCCCTCCACCTCAGCACTGAAGTCCCAAACAAACACCTTGAAATGCTATTGCAGCAACACAGTTATGTGGTGATACACTGCTTGGATTCCAAATAAATTCTGTGAAATTCAGAGAAGCTGTGGGAATGGATAACCACAGCTGAGGTGCTGCAAACGTCTCACAAATCAATCATGCCAGGTGTGAACAGAATCTCCAGGTCGGTTTCCTACATATTTTATTTGCGTGGGTTTCTTTTAAGCTGAAATCTCATTTTATTTGTAACATCCTTGCCCTTGAGTCTTTTCTGACTATCCACTCATTGCCCTAATCCCCTTATTCCCCTCTATTTTCCAGCCCCTGGCACACCTTTCAGAGGCCAGCTGTGCTCAGGCCCCTCTGCCTGCACTGCCACTCCTGGAGTTTTGTGTCCACTTGCCTCCCACANTGAGCTCAGCTGACCTCCCCTGCTGCCTGCCCTCTCCTGTTCCTTTCCTGAGCTCTGGAATTGTCTCTGCATGCAATTCTGTTTCTCAGTTGCTGGACAAACCCAGCTCTGCAGGGACGGGGCAGCTCAGAGGGGTTTGTAGAGATTTTATTCCATTTTATTCCATTATCAGTCTCACAGAAGGGTGAGACACAGGAGATGTGAAACTCAAGGCCACTCTGTCAGAAGCCAAACCCTCTCTTTGTTCCAATCCCTTCTCAATGCTTTTCAGCCCATTTGCCACACGATGCTGCCAAGGCTCCTAACACCCATCACCAATTGTTTTACCCCAAGGCATCTCCCACAGTTCTGATTCTCCAAAACTCCTGCTCTGCCTGCAAGGGGCAGAGCCATGGCAGCTTTCAGCCAGGCTCTGAGAACCCCCAAAATACAAATCCATCTCCCACACCTCGGGATGGGGAGAACATGGAGCAGCTGCACCTGCCCCAACAGCCCTGGGGATGGAAATGAGCCAGGGGAAGGGGAAGGGGAAGGGGAA
>VZUA01011332.1:0-25405 GCA_013401035.1 Horornis vulcanius | reverse complement strand
TGAAGATTTTTGATGTTTGGCTGGTACAGGGTGAAAGGTTGGACTAAAACTCATTTCAGAATACAAACCAAGGAAAAAAAAAAAAAACAACAAAACACATCAAAAAGATTAAAGAGACGCTTGGCATATTAAAGAAATGGGTGCGTGGAAACTTTTTAAACATACAGGACCTACAGGACGGGCTGAGGTAAAAGGCATAATTAGCCCAATGTGAGCTCACAAGGCAGGTCCATGGTGCTTGGCTCCACAGATGAGGGATGTCACGTACCAGCGGAGGCCCTGTTATCTTCGGGCCTTGGGCTGGCACGGCTGATGGGAGTGTGAGGTTTCATACTTGTACCCACACTTCAAGGATACTGCTGGAAAAACTGGAGAGAGTTCAGAGGACAACCACAAGAACAAACCCAGGCTTGTAGCAAGGAGCTCAAGGAAGTGAATCAAAGAGAAAGTTAAAAGGCACTTTGCAGCCTGTAGGTACCTGTCAGAAGAGTGCTCTCAGCCTGCCAGACAAAGGCATAACGAGACCAAAGGTTGAAAGTTGAAGCTCAACAGAAAACCAACCAGAAATGATACCATTTTTCAACACTGCAGGTAATTAATAGAGAGAAAAGTCCTCCAATTGGCATGGCCAAGGATCCAGCATGTTATTTTTAAAATAAGATGGGATGCTTCCACCTTTCTTCTCTTGCTTCCCCAAAAATGTATGTTGGTTCTATTCACAACTGATGACTGAAGAGAAGAAATTAATTCAAGGAAAAATCTCTGTTATACAGCAGATCAGACTAAACAAGCACTATGACCTAAAAGCCTAGAAATCAATGAGGTACAAAGAATAAGAGGCTCAATAACTGGTGGTACAAAGAACAAGATGCCCCACTATCAGTGGTCAGGCTTGTGCAGCCTCAGACATCCCTGCCCCATCCAAAGGTCCTCTGCATCCCATCATTACCCAGATGTGGACTTTGAAGAGCAGCAAAAGTGCCAAATCCATACCACAAGCAGCAAAATAAAATGCTATTAAACCGAGAAACCCACTCTGATTTTTTTCCCAGCTAAAAAAAACGAAAAAAACATATCCAGACAGAAGTGAATAAAAAAAATACATTCACAGGGCAGAAACAAAGCATAATGTAAGAAACAAGCATTTTACACTGAGAACAATCAATCACTCATTGATTGGAATAACCTCCTCAGGGAGATGGTGGAGCCTCCATCACTGGAGGTCTTCAAGATACAATTGGACAATTGCTACAATCACCTTGGCTCCCATTCCCACAAAAGACTCAATCAGACGATCCCTTCCAGTCTGGGCCAGTCTGTGGCTCCACGAAAGGCACACAAAACTTTCCTGACTACCAGCACTTGAACCAAAGGAATGAAGCTCCCAGTTCTGACACTCTGAAACCACCCACTAATGTTTATCATAATTACGCTAGTAGGTTCTCTTTGTGCATCTTGATTCCAGGATCTTCACATCTGCTGGGTTTCTCTAAGCCTCAAAAGCATATCCCAGGACATAGTCCCTGAATGCATTCTCTCTAGAAGAGCTGGAAAGCCCTCCCTCAAACAGAAAGTAGATTTCAGCTCCTGCCTGGTTTGTTTAAAGTATTCGTCATCATGGTACGGGTTCATGGTTGTGCAGGACCTTCCCTCACTCCAGCCTCTTCTTCCTTTGGGGCTTAAAATGTGGGGGGCTCACTCTGACAGCCGTAGGATTAAAAGGATAACTAACCTGTGGCACAAAAATCAAGGAGTTCCTATTGCTCCCTAGGAGAACTGGAGGCTGCAGAACAAAATCCAGTCTCCACCAACCGTAAACCTGTACTTGGTAGCTAGAATATACAGGGGAAACCAGGGATGGGTGTGAACTTTTGGGGCTGCAAAGCATAGGAATCAGTCCCAAAGACTTTAGGACCCTTGGGTCACCCAGTCTGAATCTTGCATAAGAGAGGTCACAAGTTTCACTCCTACCTTTGATTTGAGCAGTACTGCTAGTGTTTGCTTAAGCCCCACCTTCCAGGGAGGCATGCAGGCTCCATGCAAAGAGCTCAAGATATGGAGATGGCAAGTCACCTTTTTGATGGCTGGCTCAAATACTTAAAAGCCTTTGGTATTTAAAATAGGCACTTTAACTCTGATTTATCTGCTCTGCATCTGTGGCCAGGGGTGCCTGTGATATAGCTGCTGGCTGCGGGAGGTGCTTTGCCTGATTTCCTCAGCTGCTCACAAAATCCATCACCAGGAGAAACCCTGGGGCCTCTCTGCTCTCTTCCCCTGCAGACAGCCTGTCTTCTGCCTCCACCCTTTTTTCTGTATTTATAATCGCCAAAGGAGAAGAGGAGCTTTCAAAGGATTTAGCACAAGTGCTTGGCAGGGAACTGCTTCTGCCAGTGGCTGGTAAGCAGAAGAGGGGAGGAAAGGAAAGGCAGAGCAAACACTTTCATCCCCATTGTTTCCATTCCAAGGTGAATCCACACATTTCCCCACACACATTTCCCCCCACCCCCCCAAACACCTCCTGCTCTCTTACCAGTCTTTCCATGTACTCACATATATAAGGCTGCCCTTCCCCTAATATCCTCCTCAGATGCCTCACAACCACAAACTCTTGTGACCCTGTGCTACTCTCCCACAGTCTCGTTAACAGTAATTATTACCCAAGTTACTAAACCTGCTCCTCAGTGCTCACCTCTCAAAGGACAATTCTAACCTGGCTGGCTAAGCAGCACGCACCACCAAGCAGGGAAACCTGGGCTAAAGAAGATGCTCACAAATACATCCTATGGAAAGAGGGATCACATTCCACTACTCAGAGCTGCATCTGCACAGAGCTCCTCTTGCCTACCCTAGCTGCCGTCTGCAGCACCCTCATCCCATTTGCAAGGGCACAAGTTTCAAGAGCCTTGTACTGAAGCTTCAGCACTTCCACAGAGTCTTTGGTATTCAAAAGGCTTATTTCAAATTTGGGTTTGTTTATCTCTAAGCACAGATTCATTTCCAATTTATTTCAGCAAAATAAAGACCAAAATGCAAAACAAAAATGAAAAAAAGAGCTCGCCTGACTTGGAAGCCTAAAAATAGACCTGTGTATTGCAAAGAGTGAACTGTCAGGTAAAGGCTGTGGATTGAAGGTTCAAATGAATAATATGTTTGTTTTTCCTGCTTCAATACTTTCCTGCTGTTATCACTGTACAAATAAGTCAGCACACGCTAATTATTCTGATGGCAATTTCCTGGGAACTGGTACTTAAGTATCAGGCCAAATTTATTGCCAAGCATCACACACTAGTCCTCCCCCTGCACTCCCAAACAAACAAACAAGCCAAGCTGCCAAATCCCTCTGTCCTTTCCTTCATCACTGGAGACCCACCCCTACCAGCATGGTCTGACTCCTGAATCCAACCTAAACTGTAGGATCTGCCCTGAGGAACAAGTGTTTCCTGACAAGCCTGGTTAAAGCTAAGATGCTAGTGTAGAATATAGATCTGGCAATGCGAGAACCTCGACTTATATCCTTCAAGGCATTCAGTGTATGAACAAATTGTGGATCCCAAGCAGTATAAGTGCAGTAAAAGGGGTTTAATCTTGGGAGCTGAGAATACAAGCACCTTTTCTGCAAGGCATACACATCAAGAGAGAAAGGATGGGAAGTGAAATGTCTGTGTTTTTTTTATAAGGCACCTAACAAACCAGTCTCAAGCCCTTTTAGCCCAAAACCATCCCACAAGGCTAACAGTTTATATTCATGGGTGAAATACATCAAAGAACCACCTAAACAATGCCTGTGGTTTCTGCTGCATTTTTTTCTCCCCCACTTGGTACTTATACAGCCACGGATTTGCACTGTAATTCAGTCAAATGCATTAGAGCAAAGATGAAGGGAGAGAGAAGAGGGGAAAAAATGCTATTACCTGTGTTACATCCCAAATGGCATCGAATTTCTGTATAAACCTTTGCTGCAACCTCAAGCCAGATGCAGTCTGTTTGCTGAAAAAGCAATATAAACCCAGCATCCGCCTTCATGAGCTTTTTCATCTTTCAGGGTCTTTTATTTTTTTTTTTTTTTTTTTTTTTTGGAGGATGATTGGATTGCTTTGGATTTATTGTATTATCATTTCTTTCTGCTTTCACTGTGAGGCAAAGGGTTAAGCGACCTTTCAGATCCTCCCTGGATTGCAACTCCATGCATAACAAGCAAGCTTCCAGCCCAGTGAAAACAACTTGAAAGAAGGGCAGTGACCCAGCCACAGGCTTAAGTTTCAGGTCACAACACCCCTGTTCAAAACCATCCATCTTCTTCTGCCCACAAGTTTGCAGCCAGTCACCTCCCATTAATGCGATTTGTCTCCAGGATTTACAGGAAAACACCTTTTGGGGACCCAGCTGTTGTTAGCATCCTCTCTTGCACATGACATGAGAGCTGTGCGCTATCAAGGGACACTGCAGGTACACACTGGTGCAGTATCCCCTTGCATCCAATAACAAGTGTTGAAAATACATGGACCATTAGGAAAAATAAACATATAAATGAATAAACCAAACTGCAATTGTGAACTTTGGTTTCATTTACTCTCAGCTTCTGCAAGGAAATGAGTGTTTACAGCCCCGTCAACCCGGACACATGCACACCACACTGCATGGCAGAATCAAAGCTGTTTGACTAGCACAGGAGCATCATGCTGCTCTGTTAGAAGCCCTGGATTAAAGGAAAAAGAGCGTTTAGTTTAACTGCACACTGAGCCAGGGCAATAGTGCATCTCAGGAATGCTACACGCTGGAAGAAGGCTGTGGAGAGGAAGGATGTGCCTGTTCTCCCCTTCTCCAAAAGGGGTTCCCTCAGGCCAGTTAGAAATACTCACCTGCCGGACCACAGAACTAGGGATCATAGAATCACAGAACGGTTAGGGTTGAAAGGGACCTTTAAAAGTCTGCAGTTCAAGGCTCCTACAATGAGCACGGACAGCAACAGTTCCATCTCCATGCTGCAGCAAGGATGCTGGAAAGCAACCCACTGCTGAGAATAGTCAGCAGAAGGCTCAAAACCCAGCTCTGCATAAGCCAAACAGAAACACGGCTCTTGGGAGGGGGATCTTAGCTCATCTGGGGAAAGAAGGACAAAAAATGTAAGTGTGGCAACCAGCCCCAAGCCTGGCACTTGGCCCAGCTCCTTTCAACCTCACATCTACCAGGGGTGGCCTTGCTCTGAACCAATGCTAATTGAGAGTATCAGGATGGGAAGCAAATATAGAAAAAATGAGAATGTGAAAAGAGTTATCAAACACTCTTGCAACCTCTACCATTTTGTGCTGTTAACTCTAAAAGCAGGAGCACAAAGGAACAACCTGTGTGTGCAGGGAACTGGGTGCTGAGACTTTCCCATTTATCATCATCAACCACACTGCCCTGGGAAGTAGGGCAGGCACAAAGCCCGAGGAGGTTCCCAGTTCAGCTGCAAATCCCAAGGTTTCGATGTGATTAGGCTGGTGACTCTCCCCCACAAGCTTTCTTCTGGCACTGGGACCAACCCACGATATTGTTTCCACCTCAGCCATGCCAGTGCATGCCAGTTTGCCATGCGAGACTGTCAACTGGACTGGAGAATCGAATCTACAGAGTAACAACCCAGGGGAGAGAAAAATGTCAGCTGGATGGGTTCCCTGTTGTGAGTGTGTTCAGCAACATCCTTTGTCGTCAGCAGCCGGAGATTGGTGTCGGGTGTAGCAGTGCAGAAGGACAGCCAGATCTTACAGGGACGCTGCTCAGCTGCCAAAGGAATGAACCACCAAATGTCACCTTGGGCTTTTAGTTCTTTAGTGACTAGCTGTATTTATATGTGCTATCAAAAAAACTGGACTGAACTTGGTGAAGTGATCCCATTTCTCAGCTGACTGGCTTACTGTACGATCCTGCAGCACCAGAGGAACCAGCCAGAAACATCGACCGCAAACCCAAGGCAAACTGATTCTGACTAGGTGCTGAAGAGAGAAGCCCATAGCTGAAGCTTGGTATACGCCAGGGACAGTACAGGTATGAGCAGAAACATTGTCAAAGGACATGACAACTTCACCAGGCTCCCTGACCAACAAGCTATGCAGGAGTAACAAGATGCTGAGCCCTTCAAGTGTAGTTATCTTCTACTGCCTTGTATATATATATATATATACTCATGTGGGATGGATAAGCGTATTTTAGTATTTACTGAAAGTATTCACACTATGTCCCAAAAAATGCAAATACGTCCTTTGGTGCTCAGAAAGGCATGTCTTGTGGGAAGATTAAAGAAACCCCAAACTTGTTTTGCCTCACTAGCCTGCTTTCAGACTGACATATCCTGCTGTTGAAGAGCAAGCACGGTTAGGGTCTGTATTAATTAGCAATAGCCTTTAAAAAGGTCCTGAGACACCCATTTAGGGAGGAATTTATAACTGGGCAATGTGAGTGCTCAGATCTTCCCTCAATGCATGCAACTATCCCTTTGTTGCTGGGTCAGCCTCTGACCTCCACTCCTGCAGCTCTGCAACAAGGTCAGGGGGATGCCCTGCACCCCACCTGCCCCTCTGGGTCAGCCAGGTTGGGAACTGCCCTCCTCAAATCATTTGAGTTGTGAGAGACGTTTAAAGACCATCTACTCCAAACCCCTCAAGTGAGCAGGGACATCAATTTAATCAGGTTGCTCAGAGCCCAGTTCCACCTGACCTGTAATATTTCCAGGGATGGTGCATCTGCCACCCCTCTGGGCAACCTGTTCCTTTACACCCTCCTCCTCCTCCCCCTCCTTCAAGGAGATGAGTGACCACCCAAGCTGCATCAGTCCCTGCACCCTGATAAAGCTGAAGTATCAATGATGATGACACAGTCAGTGGGAAGATGTGGGGACAATAAGATCATGGTGTTTTACCCAGTAACCCCAGTAACACTGGGTAGTACCAAGATGGGAACCACCTCTGGATAGGTTCTGAAGCCCAGATCTCTTCACTTGGTTTGGAGAGGGCAGGACAACACACTCCCTGTCTCTGGCATGCATCGCTACCCCTCTTTCACTAGCAAAGTACCCAGTTTGGGTTTTTGAGCTACACCAGGGCCACCTGCTCTGGAAGAACCCTGGGGAACAACAGCACCAGAATGGGGAATGTGACATTTTCTCTGAAGATGCCTTTCACTACCACAGAGTATGTGGAGAAACTCAGGGCACCAAACCAGGGCATGGCTCTGATGGGGCACCTGCCCAGGGTCCAGCAGAACAGCCCAGCACACACAGGAAGGGCTTGGTCACCCAGGCACTGCTGCTGTGCCAGCTTTAATCGCCATGCCACAACTGATAGGGCTGCCAGCCACAGCCAGCACCAGGGAGAACAAGCCCTGGGGAAGAAACACAGCTCTGTGTCCTGGCTTTGCAGCACAGCTCCTACGTGGAGAAACAAAATGAGAGGCACAGCTCACCCTCTCCAAGGAATACGCCCTTCCTAATGAGAGTCGAGCCAGGAGCTATGCAGGAGCGGCGCCCATTCCCAGGCAGGCTTCAACGTCACTGAAAGCCAGCGATGGAGACAGGCAGCCTGCGAGGAAAGAGACACCAGTGGGAAATTTTGCTTTGATGCCGGCTCGCCAGCTAGCTCCGGCACCAGGGAGGAGGAGGAAGGACTGCCGGCTCTCGCGATGCTCCGCTGCATGTGCACACATGCAGAGCTGAGCTCAGCCAGAGATCCTGGGAGAGGGTTGCAACAACCACAGAGCAAGTCACCAGCTGTGCCCTGCCTGACTGGGCAACACATGGCTGGCACAGCCTGAGCCCCACAGTGGCAGCCAACGACCCGCCATCGGACAAGGAAGCCCATGGAGAGGAGCTGGCACTGCAAGGACGCTACGAAAGGACCGTGTCGTACAACCATCCATCGTCCCAAGATGTCGGTAGGAAAAACTCCATTATCTGTAGCTAAATCTGGGCAGAGTGCAGTGCCAGGACCTCTTCTCATCCCAAAGAGGTTATGTTCCAGAGACACAAATATTTTTTATCAGCCTTGCTACTGCTGTTAGCACAGTAAATGATGTCACGCATAACCCAGTGGCAACAGCAAGGTTCAGGGTCTTGGATTCACAGCAGTCTTGATCTAGCTCTAGAAAGCCAACAGTAGCAGAGGGATCAGAACAAATACAAAAGTGGTAACAATGAGAAAGATTTCACAATTAAATTCCTGACACTTGTATCCCTTCCCCCATCTTTCCTTATCATCCCTTTACTTCCCTTACACAAATCCCAAAGCACTTATAACTACTTAAGTGCTGCTAGTGTCATCCAAATGGAGAAACTTCCACTGGGTTGAGCAATCCTTAAGTTGCCCAACAACTAGTTGGGCGAGGGGAAAGCAGGACTGGTTGAGCACAAGTCTATCCATCCCTCTGCGCTGTCTTGCTGCAGGGTATGAGTTACTGGCAGGAGGGCAGGGTGGTTACATGGCACAGCCATTTCCCAGGATAGGGTGTGCCCCACCTTTACAGGTGCTGGAAAGCACTGGGCACTAAAGGGGTAGTCAGAAATACATCACTTTTCTTCTTTTGTTTCGTGTTTGTTTGTTGCTTTCCTCACTAGAAATTTTCTGTGTTTAAAGCTCAGGAGTGCAGACTTTCTGCAGGGAGCAAGGGCTGTCTGGGCAGGTAGCACATGTGGCTCAGTTTCTCCATTAATGAAGAAGATTGATTCCTGCAGGTGTTTACAAGCAAAAAAACCCACCAAAAATCACCAAGGATTTTTGTTCTTACTGTCCCAAACCCTCTGTGTCCAAGGTCTGAGTTACACAACTACACATTAAGGTGACTGGGAGAGGGCATTTCAGAAAACCAGGAGCTACCAGTGTGTGGAGTTTGCCATAGAGTCCCTATCAAAGCTAACAGGACCTTAGAGTTGCCCTAAGGTTGCAAAGTTGGACCCCTGCAGCAGCAGCAGACACAATGTCAGAGACTATGGCTGTGATACTGCTTGACTTTTTCAATCACTTGTACAGGTGACCATGGAAGACACCCCATGGTCAGTAAGTCCACCTTGACTGGAGGATCACCAAGACAGAAGATGATGCGAAGTATTTCTATTTGCTATATATATTCTTCAGTGCGCTGTCAAGCAGATGCTTCTTCTCAGCCCAGGGCAGTGAATATGTTTGGTAGAGAAAGACAGAAATGTCTCTCACCTTGCCACAGACTTATTTGCTCTTCTTTAATTCCTTCACTTGCTCTAGTGGACCCATCTTGTCCATCCCATCCTCTCATCTTCCTCAGATTAATTCATTTGGCTTTCTTGTAAACTCTAAAATTACTGTACAAATGAACAATTAAAGGATTATCATTGTAGCAATTGAGGATATGTGTCCAAAAGTCACACCTTCAGAGACGTCCAACTTAACCAAGAGGAAACTGGACAGGAACTACCTACTGATGATACCCAAAACTGAGGTGGATACAGAGCATGGAAGACCATCTCTGCCCTAGCTCTTTCTGTATAACTGTGGACCATGGGCATGAAGCAGTTTAGTGACTCGACCAAAATCCAGAAGCTGGGTACCAAAGCACTGCACCTGAGGATCCCATACATGGGAATCGGGTGGGGGTGACGGTGTGTCTAAGAAAGCTCTTTTCCACTTAACTTTCCATCGCCCAGTCCTACCAAGAGGGAGCATTTAATTAATGTTTCAAGTACAAATGCAATTAATAGACTCTGTCCAAATGTGTCCCAGCTGCTGAAACACAATTAGTTTCATCTCAGCTTCTAGGAACAGGCTGTCACCTCTTTGGCACTGCGCAACAGGTGAAACCTTGCGGTGCCCATCTGACGGCTGGGCCCCAGCTAAGGAACTGAATCAGGCTGCTTCCATTCTCATTACAGACCCTTAAAAACAGCGTCCTTTCAACAGAGACCTTGAAACTACTCTTAATAAAATCTTCTCCATGTCTCTATGCCTCAAATTCAACTGTACCAGCTCTATTAGGTCAGCAGTGCTATTGTACTGGTGCTCACTTCTGCTGACAAATTCTCCAGGTGCCCAGCCTGTGCATCCACAGCTCACACACAGTACTTGTCTTCTGATTCAAGATCCAGTGCTACCAGTTTCCTCAGCTTCCCAGGCCCTTTATGTGAAACTCCAGCAGCAGAGCTGAAAGCGGTGACGGCAGCAGCTGCTGCAAGCAGCCAGGTTATGCAGAGCACCACATTCCTCCTTTGGGAACGGGCAGCATGAATAAACCCCAAATCTGATTTTATTGCATCTTTCAAATTCTTAACAAGCCAACAAAAATTACTGCTGCCTTTTTTTTTTTGTATTATTATTTCCCATTTTTAAAGTGACAAGGCTTTTAAAATCAAGTCAAATTTTAGATGCTGTTAGATATGTTTGGGGATGGTTAATCAGAGACACTAAAGAAATAATAATTGCAACAACAACAACAACATGAATTCCCCAGCAGGACATGTAAGAGTGAGGGTCTGATTGTTGCCCTCTTCCCTGCCCAGGGTCAAGAGCAGAAGAAGAACCATAAGTCTCTATGTCACTGCTCTTTATGGCACTGGGGCAGTCCCACAAAGGCAGGATGGCCCAGGACACACAGAACAGGCTCTTCGGAAAGGTAGGACCATTCAAACCTCAGCCTAGGTCATTTGCAGGGCTGAGGGCTTGTCAGGGAGAAAGCAAAGCATTTTTTTTTTAATCAGGCAGATGCCCACAGCAGGGGAGTTTGGGAAGAGGTGTGAGTACGATGGGATGCAAGATGAGATGCAAGGCAGGATGCAGGATGAGATGCAGGGCAGGATGCAAAGCAGTGGTGGAGCGCATCCCAGCGGGAAGGACAGCCCCACTCCAAAGCATTAATCTAAGCTTTCCCAGCTCCAGCCTTCCTTCCCAGCAGTGTGCCACACACATCTGTGTGGGGAGGGCTGTGTGGCAGAGAGCCAACTCAACAACTCAAGAGGTGCAATTATCATTAAAGCCAAGCAGGCTGGAGCAGGGGAGAGGAGATGCCTCCCTGCCAAATGAATAGGTTTAATGCTGCTCACATTCCTGCATTCCTCTGCTGAAGTGTAATGAATAAACCCTCACAAACTGCTAAAAATGAGGTGGTTTTGGTTAAGCTTTGCAAGTGTGTGTTTTGTAATCCTACACCTTTGCAGACAGAGAGCCCTGCTATGCTGGTAATCTAGGAGCTGAGGTTTTCCAGAGCTGGCCTGTGTAGCCAGGCAGAGACATCAGCACATGCCTGTTTTATGGGAACAGCATCCCCATCACAAGTGGGGAGATGGGATAGGAAGCATTGGAGCCAGGCAGATCCCTTCCCAGGCAGGAGTGCAGCAGGGGTCCCTGACCAAAGCACACAGAGCCACTTCTGATGACAGCATAGGATAGCACAGCACTGAACAGGATAGGATTAGGATGGAATTGAACAGAACAGAATAAAATAGAATAGATGATTTCAGTTGGAAGGGACCTGAAACAACCATATACTTCCAAAGTCTGACTGCTTCAGGAGTGATCAACAGTTAAAGAATATAATCAAAGGCACTGTCTAAATGCCTCTTAAAAACTGGCAGGCTCAGTGCACTGACCACCTCTTTAGGAAGCCTGTTCCAGTGTTTGACCACCCTAGTGGCAAAGAAATGATGCACAACGCCCAGTCTGAGCCTTCCCTAATGCAGCTTTGGACCATCCCCACACATCCTGCTACTGGATCCCAAGGAGAGGAGCTCAGCACTGCCCTCTCCTCTTCCTTTCCTCAGGAAGCTGTTAGAGAGCAATGAAGTAACTCCTCAGCCTCCTCAAACTAGACAAGTCCAGAGCCCTAAGATGCTCCTCAGAGAACATGACTTCCAGCAATTCCACCAACTTTGCTGCCCTCCTCGGGATGCTTTCAAGGACTTTCATGACATACTTAACTGGTGGGGCCTAGAACTGCCACACCAACACAGGGAGAGTGGGATAATCACCTCTTTTGCCCATCTGGTTCTGCTGTGTTTGATGCACCCCAGAACGATGTTACATGCAAAACTCTTCCCCGTCTGCACTGGTTTATCTGCAGTGGATCCTGTCCGGGTCTAGAAGCAATAATACTATTTATTCATGATTCTACCAAAAAAAGTACTGGCTCCTTAGCCAAAGGTCAAAACCCGTATGTCCCTCTGCTTGGCCTTGGCTTCTTCAACCTGCCTCTGTCAGCACAATCTCTCATCTCTCCCTTCCTGCCTCTTCATCATCCTCCAGTTCAGCTTCAGATTTCTCTCCCCACGGTCCCTGTGGTTCAACCCATGCTCCCATTCTTCTCTACCTCCCTTTCACCTCCACCAGAAATTTGTATTGTTACAATGGTCTGTGCCCTCCTCCATGCAGACTCTGTTCTCTACTCCAGACTGGTCTCCTTATATTTGAAATTAAGTCTCAGAACATCTTTTGAATGCTCTTTCATCCAGCATTCAAATCTGCCATTGTCACTGAAGCTCTTGCTTTCCTACATCACAGCCAACACCCATCCTTCTCAGAGACACCTAACTTCTCCTGACCATCAGAGTACTACCACATGGGTCATGGCTTCTATCCCACTTCATCTTCTCAAGGATAGCCCCTTTCCCTGTCTCATCACACAAGAGTTCTGTAACTCTCAATGCTTACCACCCCCCCCCCAGTACCCACTATTAGCTCTTGACTCTTGTAATGTTGACTGTTACTTAGGAACTTGGTCTCCTGGGCCAGTCAATGGAAAATGCCTTTGATACTGCCTGACATTATTTTCCCCTCCTGCCCCCTTGTCTGGTAGAAATTCATCTCAAATATCTGCCAAACCACCTCAGCAACTTCATCAAAACTCACCTCTATGTGACATTTACAAGAAAACTCAGTAACTGTGAGGCTGCTGGTGTTCTGAGGCATGCCTGCCAAGATGATCAATAGTGTCCTGGCATTTTTATTTTACTCTCCCATATGCATGTTCCAATCACAACCTCCTGTCATTGATCCAGACCATAAACTCCCTGGGGGGTGGACAGCCTTTGATTCAACATTTGTACAAATGACAATAGGCTCTAGGGCACAGTGAGTGCTCCTACTGTCACACTGGGGGAAATAACACTTTTAAACACTCATCAAGGTCAAGGAATATCTGTTTGCACTAGGTATGATGCCAAGGCTTACAGCAGACCTAGAAGTCCACTTGCATAATATTGTTAGGAAGGCAAAAATTACCTGAGGACACTTCACAGTGCACCAAGACCCAAGTGTCCTGTTACTGCATCTACTTGCAACAACATCCTATTTGTTCCCAAGCAAATCACAGCACAAGGTGCTTCCACCAGTTACTACCAGCATGCCTTGATACATCACTCTTGGTAGCATGGAAGGCATCCCATAATGATTTCTTGTACATCAAAGACCACAGCTTTACCCTTGTTTGCAAGCACAAGCTCCATGCTGACTACTCAACTATGACTGCACTGCAGTGATGTTCTCTCTACCAGATTGGAAATTGTGGAATAGGCTGGACTGGAAGGGACCTTTAAAGGTCACGCAGCCCAACCCTTCTGCAATGATCAGGAACATCTTCACTTTGCTCAGAGCCCCACCCAGCTTAACCTTGAATGTTTCCATGGATCGGGCATCTACTCCATCTACTCTACTCTGGGCAACCTGTTCCACCATTTCACCACATGCATTGTAAAAAACTGTTTTCCTTTTATTTTGTCTGAATTTACCCTCTTTAGCTAAAAGCTCATTATTACAGGCCCTGCTAAAAAGTCTGCCACCATCTTTCTTATAAGCTCCCTTTAAGTACTGAAATGCCAAAATAAGGTCTCCCAGAAGCCTTCTCTTCTCTGAGCTGAACAATCCCAGCTCTCTCAGCCTGTCCTTGTCAGGGTCACTGTGAGACCAGATGAGCTGGTCTGGACCCCTGAATCTTTGCCATCCCTTCACTTTTGTCATCTAAAGGTGACCAAGACCAAGCATCCTTTGCTGCTGTTTGGCCCCAGGAGCAGCCTTGAGCAAGACCTCAGAGTATTCTGGTCCAAATTCTGTCAGTAGCTCCAACCTACACGTGCACTGGCATCTCTTGATATCCAATCAAGGAGATGCCCAAGTGGCCAGGAAGACAACCTGTGAATATCACATCTCACACCCTGGGCAGCTCTGACACAGAGAGAAACTGAACTGAAAGACATAGGGGGGAAAAAAGCAATCCCACATGGAGGTGACTTTCCCTCCACTACTCAGGGGAGACTTGCAAGGTAAGTTATTCCACCAGGCTCCAGGGCTGGCCATGCCGTGGGCAGGGCTGAGCCTGCCCTGCCCAGCAGCCCCAAGCAGGACTGAGGAGAATCCAACAGCCACGTGGGACCCGTGCACTGCAGCACAGAATGGAGATGCACACACAGCAGGGATGGCTTTGCTCTCCCTTTACGCTCATTCATTAGATGAACTTGACCTGAACTAAGGCTGCAGTGACAGAAGCCAGGCATAAACCACAGACCTGACAGACTTCAGACACACAGGGAGAGCTCCCCGAGGGCTCCTCCAGCGCTTCTGCTGGGGCTGAGCTGCATCTCTGCAGATCCGGGATTGATTCGCCCCTACAGAGGGACACCACTGCATCTGCACTGCACAACACAGGCCCTGCCTTCCCCACTGGGAAGTACTTCTCATGCTCACATCAGACACATTTTGCACATGTGCACATGAAAAAGTTTCTTGGGCAAGAGCTTGTGCCTGCCACCCTGCAACCACCTGCGCTGCAGGTCAGCAACAACACTTTTGATCAGGGTTTCTCCAAGGACTGCAAGGCTGAAAACACTGTTCTCTGAGAAACTGGCACGACTCTGCTTGGTTGAATACAATTCCTTTGTTTTTATTAATGTTACAATTTCACATCACAAGCATTTTCAGGCTCCCTGTGATTATTTTGTATATCCAGTGCTACACAGTTCACAAGCACAGCCAAAGGCAAGAAGATCCCTCTGAGGTTCAGATGAGTAGGGATTTCACATGACCCAAGTGGGATGTGTCCACCCAGACATGTGCAGACAGACCTGGGCTTGCTCTGCTTGTGCCTAAAGCTGACTGGGACTCAATCCAACTTAAGACAAAAGCCACAGAGGCACATAGTACAGCACTCTGCCCAAGCTCATATGACCAAAGTGGGTGCCCAGGGCAAACACCAAGACCTTTGATTTTGCTGTCCACAACAGTTATACAAGAATGGAAGGGTTATAAATCACCAAGAGCATAGAAAATTCCTAATAACCGTAACTGCTAACTATTAGAAGAGATTTAAGTGAAGAAGTGAGCTACACTACCCTGGTTGAATGATGGATTTCATGCCATCTGGTCCTTGGGGAACAATGTTCCACATTGTATGGGTCTGTGGAAAATAACACAAAAAATGTAACTCTACTGTCAGAAGGCTTCAATTTCTTTGAAAGGATCCTATATCTTCATTAAAGAAGAACAAAAAAAAAAAAGCAACAACATATTTAGAAACTCACAAGGTGAGACAGGCTTGGAAAACCAGTTAGAGGGTGCATAATGAAAAGAAATCCACCCCTGGGTGGCAAGAGCTGTTAAAAACCCCAATCACCTAAACCCCTCACAGTATCAGGGACCACACTAGTATGGTTTGTGAGGAACAGTTTATTCAACAAAAAGGAAACTGTTCAGAAGGAAGAAAGTGAATTGAAATTCAGCCAATACAAAGATAAATGTGAATGTACAAAGAAAGGCTTTAATATCCTGAAAGCTCAATAAAAGGCACCTGCAATAACAAGTGTCTTCTACAGGTGGGAAAACAACCATTCCCTGCATCACCAGTGTCCTCATATACAAATGGCACCTGGAAGTGCACTATAACCCATCCAAGCAGCCACCAGGCTCAATCACATTTAGCTTGAATGCACCAGTGAACACGAGAACAAAGCATATTTCTACATGTGTGACAAGACAACCCTACACTAAAATGAAAGGAGCTGATGGTCTACCAGGCTCTTCCCTTCTACTGAAATAAAATTTTACCCTATGCCATGATTATCTGCAGAGGACTTGGGTTACTTTCAAGATAGTTTAGAGGGGAAAGAAATCAATGACCATCTAGCTATACCTCAATGCTTTCAGGACTCCCAAAGCAGCTCGTTTTTTTGGAGAGGAAAAAAGTACACAAAACTTTTTCATCTCTCTAAGTGATGTGGATGGAGCCTTTATGGGTGAGGTGGACTGGGTTGAAAGCTTCACAGTGTGTGCAAATCTAACGCTTCATCACTGAAAAAGAGCAAGTAACCTTTCCTCACTTCCTAAAGCCACTGCTGGCCCTGGTGCTCAACAAACCTCTCCAGATGCTGATGCAGTTCAATGATCAGCAGGAAGCTCACCCAGTACAGACACATGCTGACTTGCTATCAGCACAGTGAGCTGTGGGTGGATCAGTGCTGGAGCAAGCACAAGGGCTGAGGAGAGCTGCAGAAAAGAGCAGTGCCATCCCCATGGTGGCAGAAACGGTGACAGCCCAGCAAAGCCCAGCACAGCTGAGCACACAGCCAACAGCCAGCACCAGAAGGGAGAAGTGGACAAGGAGGAGGAGGACGAAGGGAAGATGTAACAAAACAACACTTGTTTTGGGGAAACTACATATAATTAAAACCCCAAAGCAAACACAAACTTGGCAGCTGTAGAGAACAGTGCTGGGTTCTGTTTTGGATTTGCCTGGCATTTATCAGCTCGGTTGGCAGGACACTTGTTAAGTAACTCATCCTGAAGGAAATTCCTCTGATTTTCCTAAAAATTCCAAGCTGCTTCAAACAAACAAAAGCTTTACTCAGGTATTGCCCATACCCAGGTTTTCTGATCAGATAAACACATTTATTTTATCTCTGAACAAATATTTTGCCACTCCCTACCTCTGTGTGAAGAAATCAACTACGGGAAAGGAGGACACCTGCTATGTCCAGGAGAAGAGAATCAGGATATGCACACAGTGCTTTGAAAATTGCACAAAAAACTCAGGTGGGAAAGAAAAGTAAGTGAACAGACAGGAAAGTTGCTCTTGGCCCTGGTACTGGTTATGGTACTGTGAAGCTCTGGTTGCTCCTGGAGGTACCTGCAGCTGTTAACTCCTGCCTTGCAACCTGTCTGTGCCCGAAGCTGGGCCATCTCTTCTGTCCATTAAACAACACTCAAACACCCTTTTTGTAGTGATTTGCCAGAAAAGGCTCTGACAGATTTGAGCTGTAGTTCCAACACTGTTCTGTCAATCCAAATTAGGGATGCTGCCTCCTGATTCATATCCAAATGAGGTTCCACCTGTACAAGGTTAGGTTTCAGAGGACTCTTCTGGCTGTCTCTGTGCAGGGTGGGAAACACACCAATCCAATAAAGGAGGACTGCACTGAGAAGGGTACTGCTGGGTGAGAGCAGGTATCTATCACCACTGCTATCCCTGTCCCTCAGGATATCACTGAGGGAAGTCGGCCTGGTAGAAAAAGGCTGATGTGTTGCACAGAAGCACATGATGCTCCTACCCAGATGTGTCAGCTGCAGCACTGGGAAATGGAAAGCAATCCAGGAGAAGAAGAGGGGAGATCTTGCACAGAGGAAAGATACTGAAAGTAAGAAATTTGGACCTATTCCCAGTTTCCAAAGGAGAGGGTTCAGCCACATGAAGTACATGTTTCCCCTGCAGAGCTTCACTAAACTCTCAGCCTCTGCTGCTGATCGCCCCAAGGCACTGCCACTTTGATGCTCAGCACTGCAGAACCCTGACAAGCAGCAATACTTTGGGGCTCATGTGCATGCCCAATCACCAAGTAGTCTGCTGGACATCCCACTGCAAAAGTATCAAAGTGACATATGTGCCATAAAAACAACTGAAATCGGTATTCCTACCCCTTTAATCAGCTTTTAATTGCCAAGGTAAGACAGTGAAGATGCTCAACAGGAGTCGTGCTTGAATGCATCAGAGGTGTGATAGGCTTTTTTTGTGGAAATCTTCCTTTTTTCAACAAGTACCTTTGAAATCAAAAGCAGCCTGTGGGAAGACTTGGGAAAACCCGAAATAACAGCAATGATCCAACCAGCATGCACTGCTCAACACAGCAAAGGCAAAAGCACTGAAACAATGCAGTTAACAGCACATCTTGGAGGTTTGTAAGCAAACAAAAAGTTAAAGAAGCACGAAGCAGAAAGACTCAAAATTATCAAAAGAGATGGGCAAGAAACAGAAGGAGAAACGGAGAGAAGGTAAATCTTCCCCAATTGTACCAGCTTTTTGTATGGGGCCATGGGTACCCTTTCAGTAACTTCATTCAAACAACAACCCCATTTCATGAATGCATCCAAGCACACTGGCACAGCCCTGCCACCACTAAAACTTTTTATAAACCCCTGTTTTACCACACTAAATACCAGAAGTTTATGGGCAAACCTCCTGGCAGGCTCCTGCCCAGAGAGCAGCAGACTCACCACTTTGTCCAGGGAGCTGTGGCAGATGCTCCAGCTGTGGGTCACTATCCTGACTTCAGACTCTTGGAAAAACATCAACCCGTGTAGAGTGGAGTGTTGTAAAAAAAGCTAAACTCATCCAGGGAAGATGAAGCCCTTTTCAGTCTGGGAAGTCTCCCACTATGTACTTTTAAATCACAGTCATGCATGGAAAGGAACCCAGGCAGAGGGCTAGAGCACCAGCTCCTGTGTGTATGCTCTGTGGCTGAGCATTGTGGGGAAAGCACAACAGCTCCAGCAGCCTGTTACAAACTAAAATGGTAAAAACAGAGGGGGAGATGAGGGTAGATTTACTGCAAACTAGAGTATTAACCAGCCAGAAAGAAGGTACACTGTAGCTGCCTCCTACACACCATATAGTACCCCAGTATCATGCCAAACTCACATAGCTGGATTAGTGATGAACTCTCTATGGAGGTCAATGAAGGAGCAGGAGGAGGTGCTTCAGGCACCTGCAGCCTGGGGTACAGCCCATGGAGAGTGAGGCAGCCCATGGAGGACCACAGGGGAGCAGAGATCCACCTGCAGCCTGTGAAGACCCACACCAGTGCTGGTGGATGACTGAAACAGGGCTGTGAACCTGTGCTGGAGCTGGATCCTGACAGGAACCTGAGGACTCACAGAGGGAGGAGTCCACACTCAGAGCAGATTTCCTGGTGGGATTTGTGACCCTGGGGGGGACCCATGCTGGAGCAGCCTGACCCTGAAGGACTGCACCCCTGCCCACATTGCAGCAGTTCATGAAGAGCTGCAGCCCATGGGAAGGACTCACACTGGAGAAGTTCGTGGAGGACTGATTCCCGTGGTAGGGACCCTATGCTGGAGCAGGAGAAGGACTCCTCTCCCTGTGCAGATGCAGACACAACCAGTGATGAACTGACTGTAAACTCCCTGTGCTGCCCAAGACGAAGGAGGTAGAGCCTGGGAAGAAGGGATGGATAGGAGAAGGTCTTTGTAAGATTCATTTTACTTCTCATTATCCTGCTCTGATTTTGATTGGTATATTTTCACTGGTAATAAATTCAATTAATTTCCCCAAGTCAAATCTGTTTGACCCATGACAGTAATCAGCTGATGATCTCTCCCTGCCTTTATCTCAAATCATTAGCCTTTTGTTACTGTTTTCCCTCCCCTCTCCCATTGCAGAGAGGAGGGACAGAGTGGCTTTTGGCATCCAGCCAGTGTCAACTCACCACAATAATGAAGGTTGCATAGGAGATCTTGAGAAGCTCTTCACCAAGGCACCCCAGCACCTCTGACAGCTGTGTAACTTCATTTACCCATGCAGCACTGGCCACGGGCATTTGAAATGCAACTCTGCAGCACTCAAGCTGGGATGGATGAGCCCTCTCTTAGCTCTATCATGCTCAGAGAACAGCTCTGACCTAGCAAAACTTATCAGCCAAAAGTTTGGCCCAGGACTCTACTTTTTTACCACAGGCTTCTTTCTCTCCCAAAACAGAAGCACAAAGGCAGGGGTTGAATCCAGCCTGGGATGCTGAGCCTCTGGAGATGGGCAGAGTGAGGGATGAGGAGGAGAAGCATTTCCCTGATTCACCTGGAGTCAGAGAGTCTCTCCTATTCCTCTCAACAACTTTATCCACCAACTGCAAGTAAAGCTCCAGAGAGATTGTCAGCATTGATTCAGAAGCCTGTGAGGTATTTCCACATGATTTCATTTTTTACTGGCTGCATATTTCTGGCTAAGTCAACAAATCCAGTCATTGCTGTTACACATTGTCCTCAGTCTGACATTTATTTTTGCTCATGGTAAAAGAAACTGCAGTTCTTTCTGATTAACTCCACAGAAATGCCTATTACTCAGACAGGAGTCTGAAAGTTGGCTTTAACTAATCAGCAAATTGGTTTAAAATGATTAGGTTTTTAGGATGAGCATCCTCTGGCATCCAAAATGCAGTTCTGAGGGGTTTATCTGCTTATAATTTTATTTTTTGTCTTACCGTCCCTGGTTAATCCCAGACAGGACAGAAACATCAACTCCAGCCAGGCCATCGTGGTATAACCCAAAATAGCACACTCAGCTTCCACAACAGGCTTCTCTACAGAAGAAATATATCCTGTTTCAGTCTTGGCTCTCTAAATGCCTTGTGATTCAATTTTGAGGGGAGGAAGTTCACAAAGAAGCTGCATGAGTTAGTGCAAACCCCACAAGTGCATCCTGCAAAAGGCAGCAGAGATGACCCTAAAGGTGATTGCACAAGTCAGTCCTTTGCCATAGAAATACAGAATCATGAACTGTCCTGAGCTTGAGGGGACCCACAGGGATCATTGAGTCCAACTCCTGACCCTGCACAGGACAACTCCAGGAGTCCCACCATGTGTCTGAGAGCATTGTACAAACATTTCCTGAACTCTGCTAGGCTTGGTGCTGTGACCACATCCCGGGGGAGTCTATTCCAGTGCCAAAACACCCTCTGGGTGAAGAACTTTTTCCTAATAACCAACCTATACCCCTCCCCTCCTACTGCCCCAACTCAGCTTCGTGCAATCCTCCAAGTCCCATCACTCACTAGAAAGAAGAGATCAGTGCCTGCCCCTCTGCTTCCTCAGACTTGCAGCAGGCTTGGCCAGCTGGCCAGGCACAGCTGTTTACTGGTGGTCCAGTACAGGACAACTCATCCCTTAAAACAAGATGGTGTTTCAGCAAGTAAGCACAGACTCCCTGACAGAGGGACACAAAAACGCCCTAAGAAAGACTTACAGCACATAAAAAAAGCCAAGACTGTCAAGCCAAAGAGTTGCACAGTGCCCTTTCGTACACCATTCCAAGTCTGACAACAGAAGAACCTGAGGCTGTAGCTGGGCTTGCATGGGAGCACAGTGCCTGTGCTGTTGGTTTCAGGTTGGCTCAGGGTCAGTGCAGCTTCTCAGTGGGAAAACAGCCCTGAAGGACTCAACACAAAGCACAGTGACTCTCTTCTCCTCTCCCTGTTGTCAAAGCATCACTTGAAGCAAAAGCCTGAAAATGTGTTACCTGGGAAAGCAAAGCAACCGCATTAGGAAGTGAGAGCACACAGCACACCGTGACATTTACAAGTGAGCTTGAGCTCACTCATTTGTATTTCAAAGGCCAGGTTGACACAAGATACTTTTTTTGTTCTAGTTTTGGCTGTGAAGAGAATAATACACAATTTTGAGTGTTACTGCCACTGTGTCAGCTTTTCTGCAGTCAGATACAATAACATTCAGCCTGCTTTGACTGGAGAACATAAGGACCAATCTTGGAAAATTCCTCTTTGGCTGACATAAAAAAAAACAATTTAGGAGGCTTGGTCGTGTCCATATACTCACCAACCTATCCTCAACTTCCTATGGCTCAAATGAATGAAGCTGATTGTGTTGAGTGTGCCTCCCTTTCAGTAACTTCACACTATGAAAGTTTTCCATCTTCAGAGCTTTTACTGACTGATGGTGACATTTAGTGACAAAACAGGCTCAACACCTTTGTGGTTGCCATCACACTCTAATATGTCCTCCTTTGCAGGAAAGGGTCAGCAGCAACCCCATCTGCACTGAACAGGCACAGCCCACTTGATGACAAGCCACAGTGCTCCTTAGACCAAGAGCTACCTCTTCTACCCAGAAACCCAGTGTAATACTGAGTAGAAATCCAGTTTACAGTCTTCCCTGTCATGCCAGACCCATCAAGACCCTTGCTGGAGGTGGCAATATTCTGCTCTGGCATAATACCTGCCTCAGCTGAAAACCTTGAAACTGGCAGCCAAGGTACTCAGTACACTTACCCACAATAATTTCAGCCTCACATCTTCCTCCTAATAAACACCCAGCTGTCTCAAAGGAACAACCCATCCTCCCCACTTTTCACCTCACGTATTTTATGTCTCTGTTTTCACGTCATCAGTTCAGGAAACCCAGAGCCTCTTGAAAACCTTTACCTGAAAACCTCTACAACAAAGCTCATCACAATTCAGATGGGCAAATATATAAAACTGACAAAGCCACAAAGAGCCAGGTCTCATCCCCTTGGTAGATACCATGATGACAATGTGGAAGCCTTAAAGAGATGCCACCATATAACAAAGACCAAGAATGTCCAAGCAATAGAGATCACCCTCTTCTAAGCAGGACCAAAAGTTGGGAACATTAAGTGGTCATTTTGCTCCACTGGTTCTCTCAAGTCAGAGCTGACCACAAAGTTTCACTCTTCCTCCATGACTGGACCCCACAGTTAACTCTGGCTCCTTTCCTGTTCCTAAACATATTGGCACAGTAAGAGTCCTTCTACCAAGTTTTTGGGTCCATGAATGTGACCCAAGCAGGCACACTAGGAAAGCAAAATAGCAAAGTAGGTGTTCAAGAAACTAGGGGGGAATCAATTTGCGCAATTAATGATCTTCATATCTGAATCAGAATTTTCCTTTTAAGTTTGTCATTTGGTGCAGTTTCTCATACTGATCTTCTCCACCCACCCACACAGTCCACCTCTGCCCTGGCTGCTGTCTCCAGCCTTCATCCACGCCTGTGACACTCTAGTCATGGTCCAACATGTCTCCCCCTCTATTTCAGGGCAGTTCTATGCCCATTTTTAAAGCCATTTTCTCCATATACACTTCAACCACATTTGCAGACCAGTGCTCATTTGCACACACGCAGCCCACAGACGTGTGCAATTCAGGGATCTGGAGACTTCCACCCAGCAGCTCCAAAGCCCCCACATGCCTCACCTGCAGCCACCTGAAATGGTGCTCCATAGTTTGTGTCTCCCCTTGCCTGGGTGGAGCAACGGCCTTGTTTAGGGATGAAGGGAAGCAAGACAGACCTGGCAATGGAGTGGTTGGACACAACACATCCGAGCCAAAATCCCACCACAAAAGTGAAGAGTTATTTCCTTGTGACAGCACAGACAAGACAAGCTTTATATAAATCACATGCAGTAATGCATACTCACACAGAGCTATATGTAAGATATACATACAGTACAAACCAAAATAACACCAACAAGTATGGATGCCAAAGAAGGGGCAAAATTAGCATATTAGAGAAGTGGCAAAATCTTGTAAGAGAATGGAAAAAAGGCCTATTTTGAACAGTAATGAACACATTCCAAAAATATTGGATATTCTTGGCTTGGAGCCCTACATACCACAACATATGACAATCACATCAGATTGAAGAATGAGAAAAATCAGCCAGAAGGTCCACTGGAAATATCCCAAGAAAAACAAGGATTGCATGTGGTAGGGCACTGCAGCAAATTATTTCCTTGGCATCACAGAATGCACCAGTGTTCCGTCTAGTTCAGCCTGCTGCTGAAATGCAACTTTCTGAAAGTCACACAGCCCTTACATGGCAAAAATTAGCATAACCTCAGAAATAATTTCTCACAATCTATTCCTTGAAGGTTAATCCAATATTAACAAGACAAAAAAAGCAATGTTGGCAGGGAATACCAGGATGCCATCCTTGAGACGTAACCCAGAGAAAGCTGAAATATCAATAATGTGAAATGTATACAAATTGGAACTAAATAATACTGGTTTTAGCTCAATGACTTCATAACAATCAAGTTAAGGAGGAAAAAAAAGATAAAAAGTAAATGAAAATGGGCCAGACAGTTTTTATCACACTTAGATAATGAGTCCAAGGCCATTGAAGGGGGTAGATGAGCATCCTAAGGTTAGGAATCAATCCTGGGAAGACTGAACAGATCCTCCGGAATGGAAAAACTAATAAATGCAATGTAGTACTAATCTGTAATAAAGCCTACTATAATATTAAACAAGAATTAATTAAATTCAAATTAAGGCACTACATATATTGATCAATAATAAGTGCAAAATGTAATCAGAAACATAGCACTCAAAAATTAAGACCTATTACTGAGATGGGTGCAACCACGGTGCATTTGAAGATGCATGTTCTGCTCCACTCTTTATGGACATCAGCACTTTAATGCAATACCTTGGGTAAAATACCACCCCCAGCACTTTCTGAGGAGAAATCTGTGCCTGAGACACCAACGCAGCTCTGAGCATCATTTGCTCAGCTCAACTTACAGCAAAAAATTTTCCTAACTTTCCCATCCTTTTTGACACCATTTTACTGGATTATTTGGTTATAGGCACGAGGGATGAATTGCAGGTGGAGGGTAACTCAATCCCTCTCTCCCTGGAGCAGTTCTACTGGCAGCTTGAAGTGAGGTGCTGACCTTGGTTACTTTACCCTGCAAGCAACCACAACAGAAACTTCAAGCAAAATTGTCCTAAACTCTCCTGGAGATTTGGAATTCAGTTCAACATGGGTGCTATTGGAACTTCATGAAATGAACATCTTAAATAAAAAGGTTTGTGGTGGTGTGCAGCAGTAAAATTGATTGTAAAGCCTTAACACATCAGCTCATCAAGAGAAATACAAGCACATTCATTAACTCCCAGCATGCTGGCAGTTTCAAAGATGCTACCCATGGCCAAGATCAGCCTGTTATCCCCAACACAAGCATTCATTTGCTGCTGTAGCCAGGAAACAGCTCCAAGTTTTATATTTATTCTCTGTTTCAGGGAGACAAGGACTTAATACTAAACTCATTTTACACACAAGCAACAGAAACATCAAGAAACAAGGTGGGACTGCTCTGTCTCTAATTTTAGCTGTCTGGAAATTGGGCATCTAACATAAGCCAAATGTTCAGAAAATTTCCATGACCATATAGGATTCTGGTCCAAAGCATTATTTGTTCCCACTCTTCCCACAGAATGTTAAGTGGTGTTTTCATTGGAAAACCTTTTTTTTTAATTTCACACCCATCCTCACCTGACTCCAAACCACAGCTGTTCAGGAGCTGTGAAGTCCACCAAACGGCAGCTCAGACTGGCACAGCAATGCTGGTACAGTATGTCCAAGTGGGTCAGCATTTTGGATGC
>VZUA01011330.1:1510-16913 GCA_013401035.1 Horornis vulcanius | reverse complement strand
CCATCATGTATATTGACTTAAGTGTGCCCACAGGCACAGAACAAAATGCAATACAATAACTATTTGCTGCTGTAGGTTAAGTGTGCTCATGGGTACAAGCAAACTCCGTGTAATGATCAGCTGTTCACCCTCCCAGAAGCACTTGGGATGAAAAACAACATCAGTGTGGACCTAAATATAAGCTCCTGATACAAAAGCACCAGGGAAATGTGGGTACCAAAAAACATGAAGTGCCTGGGCCTATTCCTAATCACAGAGCAGTAGAGGACAGGAGAATTTATTGAATAATGGTGTATCAGTATAGTCAGATTGTAGACAGTCTGATTTTGTCATTAGTTAATAAATCTGACCTTCCTTACTCAGTGGAAGTCTTATTTTCCCCCACAACATGAAGTGTCTCCAAATAAGGCAGGAATATAAGGAGGATGAACAGTTTATCCATAAATATCTACCATAATTAGAGCGTTCCATTCACAAACAAGCTATCAACATAAAAATTTAAACATGCCCAGCAGTCTAAAACTAAACTACTAAAAAAAAGTTTCCCTGAAATAAAATGAGTAGCTTTCACCCACATACAGTATCTGGAAAGATCACTTAGTCCATGGTACTCACACTCCTCTTAATTCCTCAGTTAAGACAACACTTAAGACTTCATTATAATGCCTGAAATATTTTAGCCAATTTTGCCATGATCCTATCAAATGATTATTCCAATTATCTTATTTCTAATCCATCTGGGTTAGTTCAGTCCTGTTTTGTAAAGAGGAAGAGTTTCTGCATTCCTTTTGGTTCATGTCCTTATTTACTTAACTCTTCCAAACTAGATTAGAACAGGTGATGTGTTTTTTAATCTCTCAACAAACACAATGAAAATCAGATTTTTTTAGAGGTTTGGCTCTTCCAAAGTCACCAAAGAGGTCAGTGTCTCAGCCTGGGTCCTTTCAGCCCTAGTAGCTATTGAGTGAGGCTGGTTGGAGTCCATGTCACTGAAACTCCAAGGCTGACTAGCCAGGTGTGGTGGTGCCCTGGCTGCTGCTCAGCAAACAAAAGGACTGGCCTGGCTGAGAGCTCTGGTAGGAACCAAGAATCTTCTGTAGTTACTGGAAACCCAAAGGGTGACAAAAAAGCCCCTCTGAGCTCCAAAGCCGGTGCTGGCATTGGCCCGCTGGTTCCTACCTTTGCAAGCTGCAAAGAGTTTAGAACTGTGGGGATTACGTGCCATCTCCACCCTGTTGTTTGAGTGGTACCTGTGGGAACTGTCAAACGTTTGCATCTTGCACAGGGAATGCAAAATTCACTTTGCTCTGTTTTGTTCGGCAGAGTTAGATTAAACCATCTTCAAGTCATCTCGTTTGCCTTTCTAAAGCATCCAATAGCAGAGCCTGGGAGGAATTTCTCCCTGTGATTCACAGAGATATCTAGTCAGTTCCCAGAGCTCAGTTCCCAGTGCTGGTGTGCCAGGCATCTTCTAATGGAATTTGATGCCTTGTACAGTACTGGTGCTGGGATTCAGAGCCTCTTTTTGGCTAGACTCTATAGTAACTCCTAGCATGGAAGAGCATGAACTTCCATCAGCATAGGTTGGCATAAACGAAAGGATAAATACCACGGACTGGGAACTGGTCCATGAAATTGCATGTGTTGGTGTGTGACAGGTTCTAAATACTGAATACAAACATTGGAATTTACACAGGGTGTTGGAAATAGACTCCCTCCAAAGCCACAGGTGGCTTGGGTAAGGTGTAGCAACTATTTCTGTAGCACCTGGAATAGTGTGAAGGACAGCTTTGGCAGGATCTGTTCACAAGCTGTTTTGCCTAGTTTTCCTTCTGTATTTTTATCTTTTCTGCTTTTCTCTCAAGGACAGGGCAGACAGTCTGAGTATTTTTTTTGCTGGTTTTGAATGATGCACATTGAAGCAAGAGCTGAAGGATAAGACAAAGACTGTTTTTAAAATAGTTAGGCTTTACTGCCTGGTGATATTTTTTTGAAATACATTTGCTGAAGATTTATGTAAAATCTATCTTTTGTCTACTTAAAATATCTCAAATGGATGTACAGGTCAAAATTTAATGCATATGGGTTTTCATTATTTTAAATCATTTGCAATATAAATGATTTACAATGGTATCAGACCTTTGTTCTTTGGCTGTCCACCATAAATTGAGACCCACCCAAATTTCCAGCCTTAGCTGTATTTCTGCATTCCCTGTGCCAGTATCTATAACCTCAGATCTGTGATCCTTCATGTAAATGACTTTCAATGAGGAAAGGAAGGGAACACATAATTTGCCTTATTACAGGTAATTTTGAAAGTGGAGCAAGACCTTTACATGAGAAATAGTTGACATCCACAGAAAGGGGAGAACTAATGCTTGTAGAAGTGAAAGTCATCCTTACTGGTGGTGGTGCAAGCTAACAATCAACCAAACGTGACCAAATGAACTTTTTGTGTAGTTGAAACTGCCAGAGGTGATGGACTTCTATCTTTCTGTGAATTTTTTCATGTCTTCTTTTTGCCCATAAATTTATAATGCATTTAATTAATCCAGTTCTGGCCAGTAATGTTGTAGGTAACCGCTTGGAAAACTGAGTTATTAGGATAAGCCAGGCTCGCCAGGGTCATTCTGTGAGCCCATAGTTGGAAACCTTAGTGACACCTGACATCCAGAGTTGTGCTGTCATGACAAACTTGCTCCTAACAACCATAAAAATTTTGAAACACTAAGACTTTTTGAAAGACCTTGTGAAAGCTGCATTCATTATCATGTTTGCAAGTTGTCCTATGACAGTTAATGCATATAGACCTCTGGATCCATCACAGCCTATATTTGAAGCCTTCCCAGCTCAATAGTTACTGAAAATTGCTGCCACCAAACAGCTCTTCTATGGCGATACTACAAGAATTAAGCCCTGAATTCAACCCAGATTCTCATCTGTGGATGTTATCTCAAAACCTATGACATCAAGACTCTGCCACACCTCTAATTTTTACTCATGAAACTGAAAGACACTTAAATCTGAAACAAAAGTATTTTTGCAAACTTCCCGTACCACTTAGCATTGACACAACCCCCTTCCTGCTCTGTCACGGGATGGATTTCTGTTTTCACTGTTTCATGCATTATTGCTCATGCACGTAGTTTTAAGTGTGCCTCCAGAATTTGGCCTGCCTGAAGAATTGTAGCAATTCTGAGCCAGATCGTAAATTACAGTGATATCCTAAGGGAAATCCTACTGCTGACATTCAGGCTGTCTGTGCAGTCCTCTAGGTATAGGAGTGTCTGACAAGGCCCATTTATCTCTCTTTGCTGTCTTTCCTACAGTGTTCGTCCTTAACAAAAAACTAGCACTGCTAGTAATCTTAACCCTGAAGTCGGAGCGGAGTCAGACATGGTGGGCCTGCACATGCTTTCCTGCATTCGAGTTTCCAGTGGCTTTACCACAATGAGATCCAATGAGAAAATCTCAGTGTAGTCCTGCTTTATGTGCAAGAGTGCAGAGGAACAAAAGCTTTTAGTTTCTTGGGAAGTTAGGGTTTAAGGCCAGGACACCAAGGAAAGGACAGTCATGTCTATTACATCCAAAAGAAAGAAAATCCAAGTGAAAGTCCTGGCTCCTGGACTGTTTCTGGGCTGGCAAATGTTCACAGTTTCCGTGGCAGATCTTGCTGAAAGCTAATGGACCCATTTAGATCCCCTCCCATACGCCATGGTATCAGTTTGACCGTTCTGAGGGAGGCCTGATGGGAGTCAGATAATTCAGCATTTTTTTCTGAAATGGAATTAGAGAATGCATTCAGTATTTTAAGATCTCTGATGTTCTCTTCTCAGGAATCTCCACTGAACCCAGCACTGCATTCCAGATGTGGCTGACGGAAGAAAACCTCATGCAAAGTGCAAGGCTGACACCTGGAGGGACTGCTGCGAGAGGCAGACGGGGAGCCTGGAGCAGCCACATACCCTGCAACACAGCTGAGTGGGGAAAGCTCAGAGGGCTTGGCAGACCTCAGGATTTGAAAGTATGCTTTTCTAATGAAGGGATGCTTTCAAAATGCTTCTGATTCCCCTTTTCCAACATTAAAGAAAAATACAGATTTCTATTTCAGATTTTCCATGCTTATTTTTAGGAGTAGCAAAGAAACACAGGAGCTGTGACTGTGTCACTTAATTATTCACTTTTTCCATGCTCAGAAATATTTGGATCAAAACTCACCTTGGTCAATAAGCTGCTACAAATAATGCAAGGTTATTTTTTCAATTGGTTGGTCTAATATATTTGAATGGCTGCTTTGCCATTTGCTTAACTCTGTGATGAGTTTCTGAAACACAGACTTGCAGAGCAATTCCTGCAGTCAAAACTGCCACTGGAAGATTTGGCATTAGGCAGTTTTCATGTCTGGTTCTGCCAGCACCCATGTTAAGGCTTTTTCTGAAGCTGATCCTAATCAAGGAAAGCAAGGCAGCTTGTGGGACTAAGTCTTCACGCTTTTCAAAGTTTCCTTTCCAGCCTGGCAGTCACTCTTTCATAACACTAGTTTCAAATCTTTTCAGTAATCTGTCTTTGCTGCCAGGAATTATCTCAGTATTAGTGAATGTTTGTTTTGCTTGATCTAATTTTAGAATATGCTAATAACTCAGTTATTTACTCTTTTGGCATTACCATACATTTAGTAGCTCACAGACCCAAGATTAGATGTCCGTTATATAGCCTTAATTCTCTTTTGTCATTTCCGGTGTGGTTCCAATCATAAAATTTGCTTATCAGTGAGTAGTTGTTTATGGAAATGGGAAAAATAAACCAAAAAAACCACAACAACCAACAGTTATTTTCAGAACTCTTTTAGGCAGTTCTATTATCCCACCTGCAGTATAGCTCCTCGAGTCTCCACATATCTTTTCTGGTGTACCTTGATACTGATTGACTGCATTTCTTTCCCTTCTAGTCTTCAGACTCCCAAAATATCACTGATGCTCAGTTCATCCTGATGAGCATCCTAAACCACTACAAACATTCTCCACCCAAACTAGCCTAAAGGGTGAGCCATGAAAACACTTGCTCCATTCTGGCAGGTGGAAGAGAAGTGCATTGAAAGCTTCAGGACCAGCACAGGGCATGGGGTGTGCTGGGGATGCTGTTTTTCAGCAGACTTGGAGGTCTAATGCCATCTCTGTGGCATACTGTTTCTTCAGTGCTTCTCATTAGCTGTGCCACGACTAACAAGGCAGCAACGTCTTTCTTCCCTCTACAAGCAGACAATATTGCTGATGCTGGATTGTCAGTCATGTTGAATTACACTGGATGACTTGTGGTTACTCAGTGATGTGGACAAATAATTCAAGATCAAGGGCGAACCCTGGCCACTAAACTCGTTTCACTTGTGCCTCATTCTAGACTTAAAACCTGGCTCTTGCTGACATTTTATTAACCCAATTTGTCGTTCTCCTAACCCCCATTATCCAACCCAGGCAGATTATTTGCTTTGAAAAAATGTATAGATAGCTTCCATGCAATTTCTAAGTAGAGCCAGGTGCCACAGCTAGATTCTAGAGGGAGTTACGTTCATGAGATATGTGCTGGTAAATAACTTCTATTCTAGATGCTTCCAAACACAGTGACATTCTCTCTGCTTAGGTGTTGTCTGAACTCTGATTCCTGCAAAGCAGCTTGGCACCAATATGGCAAGGTGTTCCACATTCATATCTTCAGACCTGTGTGTGTTCCCAAAGAGATCAGCAAAGGTAAACTTAAGCACATATTTAAAGTTAAGGACATTCTCTTGCTTTGGAGTTGGAATCTATGACTACCCCTTCCTAAGTGACTCCCTCTGAATCTTCCAAAAATAAAGTGTTAAAGTTAAGAATAACTTCCTGCCTTCCAGTGAATTCATCATTTCCAGCTTGAAGAGTCCAGGAGGCATCAATAAATCTACTTTGACAGTGGAGTAAAGAGCTGCAAAAGGAGTAACCTGTCAAGGTAATGTGACTTAATTTCTCAGAGAAAGATCCTTTTTTTATAAATGAAATAAAAATGCCAGCAAAGGGAAATAGTAGGAAATGTAACACTTGATTGTCTCTCAGTAGAACAGAAATTAAATAAAAAGAAGGCAAGGTAAACGACAAGGCTTTACATTTAACAAGGGAATTCATAACATAAACTGAGGATAATAACATCCATTGAAAATCTATGCACAGCAACCTGAGTATGTCAAAGGGGTGTGTTCCCACAGAAACATTCATTTAATGCAGACATTTTTCCTTGAACAAAAAGTGGATTCTGTGCTGGGAGTGCAGGATTCGTGGAGATACTGTGATCGGACATATGGGGGCAGCCTTACCTGCAGGTTATCACAGCCTTGCAACACCGTGGCGGGGCCGCTGAAGCCAGCACTTTGGCCTCCCAGGTTCCCATGGCTAGTTCTGGAGCTTCACCCCTTTCTAAACAAGGGACCCATGCAGGCTTTCGAGATTTCCTTATTCAAAGGGTGAGCACTGTCCCTTTAAATAAACACAGACATCTCAGTCCAAGTGGGAACTAAAGCCCAGGCTACTCCCGGTTATGAAACCTCCCTTTCAGAGCTCACAGGCTTGGGGCTGCTGCTACACTCCGAGGTTAATAATCAGTTTTAATATTCACTTAGGGGGCTGTAAAAAAAAAATGAAATTTTCCTAATTTGAAAATGGACTTGATTGGCAGCTTTATTATCTCTATAAGGTGCATGGCATTCCACACAATCAAGTCATTTTTTAAAATAATCTCACTGCTTAAGTCGTACATGCTGCTAATTGCATTTTAATAAGTCTCTTTAAAATCTTTCCATATTTTTTAATATCCTAATATTAGATAAGTGATTGCTGGGGACACTGGAGGGCACTGAGGTTTATAGAAAGAGGAACACCATAATGAAGCTTCATTGGGATGGTATCACCAAACAATTGCTGTGATAGCAACATTCCCAAGATTGGAGAAATGCCAGCCATTCCCCCCTAGAACTGACTCAGGCACAAGCCTTCCTGGCTCAGGACTGACACAGAAAATGGATGCTTTTTGCAGCATAAAATGGCCTCTTTCCATCTTGGAAATAACTGAGGAACTGTCCACTTTAGATTTGGAAAGGATTTGGGCACGGGTTTTTTTCCATTGAAGAATGACTTTGAAACACATTTTTGTTTTGCTTGGTTCTGGCTTGAAAATGAAGGTTCATTTGTTGTTCTTGTTGTTTTTTTAATTGTGTCAAGGTAAGACAGAAGATATTTTTACCAGCACTATACATGTAGTAGCAGACACTGGGAAAGGCTTCCATGGAACTAGAGACTAAGGCTGCAAGTAGACGAGATGAGTCAATCTCACAAATGAAACCCAGCTGGGAGAGCATTTGGGAAAAATGTAGTATGGTGTGCGATTATTGGGTGTCTCTATCTCCTTTATGGGACAGGGAGCATTATCCAAGAAACACCAATCCAAACTTAATCACTCTAAAATTAAAAAGCAAACAAATAAAATAAAAAAGCAAAGAACTCAATCAGTGGGGGTGGGATGGGGCTGAACTGACAAACTACAGATTCAAGTACCCTGAAAAACAGAAAATTCCTAGCTCAGATCCAGTTAGGATCCCACGTGTGCATCCACAGGGTTAACTATTGCAGCAGTTACAACCCAGTGGTGCAGGTAGGTACTCCACAACATTCCATGTGCAGAGCCTAATATTGTCTATTGTAAGTCTGGTTTTATATCGAAAGTGCTTTCTTCTCTCTGTATATAAAGTTGTGTTTCTCCAAATTATGACTGTTGGGCAAGTAACACCACTTTCAGTGTAATTTAACACCGTTGTCCTTGAGGGAGAAATATAATCCCAAATTAATGTGTAACTGGCTTTTAGGGAACTTTACTGGGATAAAGGGACTTTTTTTGCCAAAACAGAATGGCAGTGCCAAATTTTACATTATATTGCATTTTGTCCTCTACAATTTGTGTACTAGGACCTGAGATCAAAAAGTTATTTTGAGAACAATAATGACTTTAATGTATTGCCTGCTTTTATATGATTTTTTCTCCCGACTCTTGTCTTCTGAAATCATACTATAATAAATCACAGTATCAATTTCAGTTTTAAAAATAATCAAACTTCTAGCAGTTCATTATTAGTAAAGAAAACCAGAAAAAAATGTGATATCTTCTTGAAGATTCAAAACCTAGGAAAGAAATACAGAGGATCTATAACTTTTTTTTTCCCCAGTCTCATAATATTTAAGTAAAGTTGTTTCTGGAACTCAAAAATTACTTTTAATACTTGAAATGGACAATACTGATATAAATATCTTGCATTAGTTTGTTTGAAAGTGAGCCGTTTTCTGACTAACTGAAGTTCTGTCCATCCATGTGTTTTTTCTGTACATAATCAGAGAATCCTTGGACTGAGTCCATCATATCTTTAGGTCTGATCTTACTCCCACTGAAACCCAAAGGAGTTCTGTCCCTGATCATCAATTAAAAATGGATCAAGCTCAATTTTACCATATAGTACAAATAAGAATAGTTAGTTAATACTAAATTTCTGATTACTAGTTGTGCATCTTTTGTGGTCTTAAGGTGCATGAAATGCCACTGTAAAGAAATCAATGTATCTGACATTAGCCATGACTAGAAAAGGATTGTCATGTCTTCCTCTCTTCTTCTCCTTTTTTTTTTTTTTTTTTTTTTCCTTTTGACAATAAGAGCAGAAGGTCTTGTTTTGCACTGACAGGCTGGGAGGCACATGTTCAGCGAACTTCTACACAGGAAGTAAATGTCCAGGTCATATTTATCCCTTTTCATGTGGTTCTTTTAATCCCCCAGATTGGGTTTCAGAAGAGTTTTACAGTTTCAGTTTTACAAAGCAAACTTTCCTTTAATGTTGGCATTTTAAAGAAAAAGCTTCAGTCAAAACATGTGTGTTTTACATCAGCCAGATGTGATGTTCAAGGGAGCAGGCCACAATGTGGCAGCCAGCTCTGCTGCAAAAGCTGGACATCAAATGGGACCTACTAGTGCCCAGTTGAGGGATCAGCCTTCTGAATCTCTCATCCAGTGGCGGGGGCAGGGGATGAAAAAGAATTTTTTTAGAAAAAGTCCCCAAGAAAGTTACAGATTATGAGCATAGCCAGCATTGCTATGACTTGCATGCCAGTATTCTGTATGGCCACCATGACAGAGCACAGCCCTACTGTGCACAGACCTGTACACCCAAAAATGCGTTCTTGCCTAAAAATGGTTAAATTAAAACAAAACAAGAGGTGCTAAGGGCAGCAGAAGGACATTAACATGTCCTGCACTGCACCAGAGTCAGTGGCTACTCCAAAAATAAAACCTGACTCTTCACAACTTCCACTGAGCTTCACTGTCTCTGTAACCTGCTCTTTCTAGGGCCTAATTATGGTCATTTTAATTAAAAAATAATGAAACACAGTCAGACTCTTAACTTCCTCTAGGATTCAACTCACAGCCATGCCAGGTGGGGCAGGTCCCATTTTCAGCTGTCCCCTCTAAGTTATGGTCAGTTGTGACAGGGTAGGAACTTTTCGTACTTCTGAAAGCCCTTCCTGAGAGCGTTCTGTGGACACGACAGGAATTTACACTGGAGAGAAGGTTTTTAGCAGCCAGTGATGTGGCTGGTGGATGAGCAGGGCCCATGTCTGTGGGAGACTGAGGCCAGTTTAGGGGCCTGAGGCAGCCACCATTTCCTGTAATTTTTTGCCATTTTTCCTAGTCCGTCAGGCAGTGCCTCAGGAGGAGCAGGCATCAGTCTCCTGCCATGGCTACCTTTCCTTATGGTCTATGCAGCACTATCTGGCTGTGTCATCTACATGGAGCTGTGCTGGTTCCTCAGCTGAGTACTGGGTACCCTCTTCATGGCCTCCATGTTTTGACCGTTGGAGCCCCCTGACCAGTCCCTCAGGGGCTGTTGCTGCTCTGAGTTGAGCCAGTTGAGACTGGGCTGGGGCTGTTAAGGCTGACCTGCGGCAGTTGAGGCTGGGCTGAGGCAGTTTAGGCTGACGTGAGGGGGTTAAGGATGAGCTGGGGCAGTTGAGGAAGTTGAGAAAAGGCTTAGGCAGAAAAGGATGCTCTGAGGCAGAATTGAGGAATCTGAGGCCTTAAAATTCAGCTTACCAGTGTGTGTGTGGCCTCCAGACCCCGCAGCAGGTGCCTCAACCCCCTGCCACCTTCTCACAGTTATCTGGGCAGGAGACCCCCAAGGGAGCACCTTCTGGAGACAATCCATGGAAAGGTCTCTACAGTGAGTGGTAACTTCTTCCAGAAGAGCCACTACAAAGTGTCACACTACACCAAGACCCTGTCTGTGTGGCACAGGCAGCCATCCTGGGAGTTCTGAGAAAGCGGCTCTGTATCTCTGTTCCTGTACCAGCAATGGGTGAGTATTTTCTCTGTTTCCAAAATTAAGCACTTTTCCTTGGTCAGTAAGCTGCAGGGCTGGCTTTTGAATTCTCTGGAATACCAGCTATGGTGTCTTGATTTGAGACCATTTTTTTTTCCTTTAAGTTTTGTGTTAATGGAAGGTCACTGGCCTGAGCTCTCCATTGATCTCCTTGAATGATATAGCTGAGTTTTCCACAGAGTTGCCTGCTTTCCTCACTGTAGCTAGGTATAGATTTTGTCTTTACTGTGGGCTAAATGGTATGGTCAGATGGTCTGCAGTAAATTTTGCAGGGGGTTAATTTAATGTCCTGGAGTCTGGGTGACTGGATGGAGTAGGACTGGAATATGTTGTTTCTCTGCAGTGAATCTGAAGCAAGTGTACTTTATAAGCTGTCTTGTATGGTATATCTATTCCAAATATCCTCGAGAAAAGCCTCTAAGACTGATTTATTCCTTCATGGGGAGCTGCATTGAGTAGGATCATGTTTGGGCATTGGGATTACCTGGGTGTTGCACTAGGCTGGAACAACTGTCTGCCTCTTTTCTTGGGAGCAGGAGAAATGCCATAAAGACAAGGAAACATGATTAAGTTATATGTTATATATGTATTAGTCTAAGCCTTTTGTACTGACCAAAGTAAGGCTGAAGTGTCTTTTAGAAAGTTTAGCAGGTGTTATATTTAGTAAAACCAGATTTTGCTCTCAGAGGTGGCTAGATTTGCATAAGCATCTCACAAGTTTTTAGTCAACTAGTGTGCCCCCATTTCTCTTTGGCTGGTAAATATCTTTATAGATAGCACAAATAAATAAATAAATAAATATAAACATGCATAGTTGTGTTTTTTCTTTTGAAGTGTGTGAGTATCGAGAGCTTGATTGTTATTTATGCTTGGCTGTTCCTCTTATCTCCAGTCAAGATTTTTACATCTTGTTAATTGATATTGTTGCTATCATGCTCTGCCTTGCATTTTAAGGCTCTCTGACTGAAGTTAAACTTAAGCTGATACAAGCAGCAGCAGTTTGTGAAGCTATTTTTTAGGAAGTATCAATTATCAGCAGTTTTCTCTGATTTCACTTATATATATAGCTCTTTACTACCCCTAGAAATTAGTCCTGAAAATAAGGAACAGCAAATCTAGAAGTTTTTCTACCATCATACTCTTAAAACTAGAACATTTACTATGGATGGCTGGATTAACATTAAATTCTTGGCTGAAAACTACTCTAACAGTGAAACAAACAAACCCCAAAATGTTACGATAGGGGTAATGTATCACAGTGACTCCCTTTCCAGACCACTTGCCCCTTATCCTGAAGGAAGACAGCCATGATGTGACTGGCCAGTGTAGGAGAAAGGGAAGGTGGCTTTCTCTCATGCTGTCAGATTACAAAATCCATATACCTAGGATGAAAGTCAAATGGCTGTGGCAGAAATTCAGGAAATAAATGTGGACTTTGCCACATATTCTCTGTGTGACTGTGTCCATTCCATTCCATTTGCCATTTGCCTTGCTTTCCTCCGCAACAGTCCTATGATACAGAGAGGCAATAGAAAAAAGCATCCATCAGTGCCTGTGAGGCACTCAGCTGCTGTGGTCAGATAAGTACTACAGTGAAGGAAACTCCTCTAAATATCTATTAAGGACAGCACTTCACAGGGCTCTTGCCCCTTCTATCCAAGGTGCATGAGGCATTCCATCAATGCTACTCATACTCCTTCAATACCCCTGAGAAGCAACGCATTATAAATCCCATTTTACAGATGGGCGAACTGACTTTTCCCCAAGTCCCAGAGTGGTTCAGTGACAGAGCTGGGAATTGAACCATTAGACATTTCCCTCTTCATGACAGCTCTGTACAATCCCAGGACTCATTTATTTTCCCTAATAAAAAAGAAGTAAACAAGTATTTTCTTTCTGAGACCCACTGAGGATGGGGGACTGGGGAGAAAATGGAAGTAAAATTAAAAATAAAATGACATAATTCCCTACTGGCCCCGAGTTGTCCAGTCTCCTTTACATTCACACTTCTCTTTGTTATGTTTCCTTGAAGTTGAACCTCCCTGGAGAAGGAAACCTCAGAGTTTCTGGTGCTGGGGAAGAAATGCTTCAAGAAAGAGAAAAATAATCGCAGCTGCAATGTTAAAAATAAGAAGCTAATCAAAGGCAGCCCATGTGGGCGCCACTTTCATCTCTCATCTTCAAAGAGGTGCAAACAAACATTGTCGGCGTGCCAAGCAGCAGCCTCAGTGCCTGATGATCCCATTACTCCTCCAGCGTCCACCCTCCCTTTCCATGCTGCTGAGCCTGTAGGCATGGGACTTCAGGATCACTGCCAAGGTGGGAACCTCTAGTCACCAGAGGGGAAACCACATATGGAATTTCTCTGTGGATCCAAATCATTTCATAACAAACATACTTGTGCCCTATAGATCATTCCTTGTACTGTTGCCTTTCTAGTAACAAGAATAGCATCTCTCATTCCATAAGATGCTGAAAAGCCTCTAGAACAGAGCTTTTGTTCTGGTGCTTTGAGGTATTTTGTTTTCCAAAGATCTGGTTATTTCAAGAAATAATATTCAGGCTCTGATGGAATCCAGATGTACTTAGTGCAGCAGAAGGCTGTGGGTTTTAGTAGTTAAAGTGATGGCACTTAGGGGAATTTGATGTGCTGCGTCTCCTCCCAGCACTTACGAGAACTTGCCTTGAAGTCCGTGCACCTNTTTACCTAAGTTTACTTGCCTCAACACAAGCCTCTCTGTTCCTGCACACCCTAAGGCAGTTTGTATATTAAGCGAACTAACTAACTCAGTTGAACAAACCAGTTTAAGTATCAAACCCAAGGTATAGTGTGATGCTATTAGTCTGAACTAAGTCAACTTAATGTATTACAGGGTTATCTTAAGTGTGGTAACACTGGAGCATTGCTCCAGAATGGGACCTGCAAAGAAAACGCAGATCACTGTGTGCTGTATGGGGCAGCATTGGATAATGTAGCTCAGATTAAGAGGAAGAATGGTAAATAAGGTGAGGAAAAAGACTGAACTCTTTCCCTCAGTATTGAGATTTTCAGTGGATGAGTGAGACTAAAAAAAGAAAATTTGTTCTGTGTATGTTTTCCTGCCTTGTTCAGAGCATTAGTGAAACATCACTCATGGGTACTGCCCTTCTACAGAGAGGATCCTATGGAATGAGGGTGCAAGAGACCTATTAAACTCCTGGGCTCTGCCACTGCTCTTGTGCATATTCTTAGGCTGCTTCACCAGCTGCAAAATACTGATGGTTTAGATAAATGACTTTGAAAGCCATAGATTAAAAGAACTAAATTATTATTTCTTGGAACTAAATTGCATCTTGATGTTGCCAGAACCTTGGCAGAGCAGATGCCTTTGCCACCTTGTACCTGTCTGGGACTTTCCTGTTCTGTTAACATGAGTGGCCTTCCAGTAGCTGCAAGAGCAGTTCACTGTGGCAGTCATGCACTTACAGAAGCTCTGTGAAGCCTGCCCTGTGTTTCACAATGGGAGTCTGGGAGATGGAGGGGAGGGAGTAGAATTGGATCCAGCTCATTGCAAATGAGGAAAGCCTGTCCTAGCCAGGAGAGGATTCAATTAGGAGGCTGGAGGAATATGTATGATACAGGGAGGGCACCAGGACATCTGGGGCTGCCATTACTGGCAAGAATAAAGGTGCTGTGCATAAGAGCAGGACACAGTCACAGGGAAAGAGGAATCTGCTTCCAAGTAGCACTGATTCCCCCTCCCCTCTACAGTGAACAACAAGATACAGATTAGACCATTACACCCAGGGGAAGCCACAGAGTTGCACTCTTTTTCATGGACAGTAGCAGGAAATCGGTGGATTGGAACCAAATGGGGAGCCTTACTCAAACCAGATGTGACCCCGGGGAGATCAGAAATGCTGAGATGTTTTTGCTTTGACATATCCGCCAGTGCTGAAGGTGAAGGCTGAGGGTGGCAGCAGCCAATTAGATGCTGCTGGATTATATCATGCTGGTAATAGGCCGGCTGGCTTTTAACACAGAAAGTTAGAGGAGGCCATTCTGCTGCTACATAGTCAAAACCATGAGTGTATCCCAAATTTTAGTTGGCTCATCACCTGCTTCAGCAGCAAGACTTTGGTGTGGGACTTTCACAGCCCTACCACATCTGTAGGCTACAGTCTGTTGTTATCAAGTACTGCTGACCAAGGGTATCCTCTATTTCCATTCAGCAGACTTCATAAAATAACTTGAGTCTGTTTGGATGGGGAAACGAGAAAATTAAAGCATCGTCATACTGTGGTGACACATGCTGTGGAGTTCATTGTAAGACCCAGCATCAAAACCACCACTGTCTACAACTGGATCTTACGTTGGCTCTTCTGTATCTAATTCTGCCCCCTTGCTTAATGGTAATTAATTTTCAAACCTTAGGAGACAGTGATGAGTGTAGCTTTGAACCGGGTGCACATTTTGCTTAAAGACCTAGCTGTAGATTCCTATGATTAGGTGAGGTTATTTTTCTTACTTGTATGAGTTCAAGGCAAATTCTGACATCAATAGTCTCCAAAAAGTCTGAAATTCTATCACTGTAAAGGCTCTGAAGTCAGGTCAGTACAAAGTAATCCAAGTATTAATTCATTTTCAGCTCTCTTGATTATAAAAGCCTGATGCATGAGTTTTTTGCTTATTTGATTCTGGTAATAATGAAATGAAATGACAGGAAATCAGTTGTTCTGCTGGCGTTCTCACTCTGTCTCTTCCTTCATCCTCTTTGTCTAAATAAGGAGTACAGAATTAACTTCAGTTAGCATTAAATTCTTTCAGAGGCCTTGAGGACTGTGATCAGTGTGTCCTTTATTTTGTGCCAGGCCACAGGACACTTGTAACTAGAAGGCAAAAATCCCTTGTCCAGCCTGTTTGCTTCTCTGCTGCCACCTTAGAGGGAACAATTAGTTTGTGAATTACCCTGAGTGACAAAGGATGAG
>VZUA01011327.1:0-18719 GCA_013401035.1 Horornis vulcanius | reverse complement strand
CTCTGTCTCAGCCTTTAAGGCAACAATGCAGGTAAGCTTTACTCACTTGTCTGTAAGTTCTCTCCCTGCTGCTTAGAAGATTTGTTTTGAAACCTGTGTAAGTCATCAGTTAATATTTCTTGCAACCATTGTTTTTCAGTTAGTGGGAAATGCTAGTAGTTAGAAAATCCTGACTTTATCCAGTTTAATGCTCTGACAGTAATTTTTTAACTTATTGCATAAGTAGAAGGGGTAAATTTTTTTTTTCACATGTTACTTCAAAATAGAAATTTTGAAAATATNCTTACTTATTTGTAATGCAGATGGATTAAGAAGGGATGCTGAAGAGACCTTGTCCTTCTGATAGTCCAGGTTATTGCATGTATAGTAAAGGGTCACTTAAAGGGGATTTATGAAAAGGATCCTTAATCCCTGTGAGATCACTAACTTTGTTTCTTGCTAAGTAATTACTCCACAAGTAATATCACATTGTCTTCCTGTGGGACAAAAGTCCAAGATAATGGGAACAATTGCATTTGCCATTGTTTAATGTCCTGGACTTTTCACCAGAAGATGGCAGCAGGCTGATGTTAGTCACAAATATTTCTACTGCTTATTGGATAAACGTGGAGATACTGTGCTAGATACTCGAAACCAAATAGCTTATCAGAGCTGACATCAAGAAACCTGGCAGGGCAAAGTGTTGCATGTCAAGCCTTTTTGTGGGTTTCTAGCTCTGGCTGGCTGCTGGCCTGCAAATGTTCTGCAAGTCCTGGCCATTGTTCAGTGATGTCCTTTCACTTGACAGTTTTACAAAAGCATTTATTTTGGAAGAAAAATCAGAGCAGGTAGAACTGTTGCTTTAAGAAGTTTTAATTGTTACGTATGGCATTTCAGCTCAAGAAAATATTTCATTCTGTTCCTAGAATTAATTTTTCTGGCAATAAACTTCAGTTAAATGTGAACACGCCTTTTCTGTGACAGAAACAGCAAAAGTGGAGAAAGGACTGGAGCTGATATTGGATGGTGCAGAAAGAATTATTGTTTTTGTGAAAAGCCTATGTAAATAATGATAAAATACGTGGAATTCAGCAGCTCTTGCAAATGTTTTGTGGTATCTTTAATGGAAAATAAGCTATGTTAGCCAGAGAAGCAAAGATGGGTTTTACCCTCTAGCCATAAATTAGTCTTTGCCATAGTATATGTTTAATATAGTCAAAATGTAAGACTTTTGACAAAGTTTGATTTACGAATATTCTATTTTCAATGCATTTAAATATTGCAGAATAAATTCACCATTGCAAACCCATCCTGTTCAAGAATAAACACAAGAAAATGCAGATCTTTTTCTTAGATTAGGAGTAAAACAACAAATCCAACCAGTGTGATCCATTGCGCCAAGGATTGATGAAACTTACTGGCAAACCTTTGTATTTCCCTGTGTGCTGAAGGCTGAGTTACATTAACATGTTCAGGATGGGCAGACATGTAAGAAGAGGTAACCAGCCTAAGGTTCCTTGCTGTTATCCAGACCCACTTTCCCACCAACAATCCACAGATTGAGTCCAAAATGCCACAGTCTAAATGTTACATGCTGTTGCCATTTATTAGTATGTGCTGATTCTTAATCCACATCCAAAACAGTGATCTGCCTGCAGTTGTCTTTAATGACCTATTTGCTGCAAAGCATGGTCGCTGTTCCCAAAAAACCCCAAGAAAAGTAAAAGGTCCCGATGCTTTTAAACTGTGGCTCTCAAGTGAGTCTTCATCCATGGAAAATTTGATGTTTGTTGTCTAAATTAAATTGTACCATACAGGGGTCTAGACTGATCTGGTACTGACAATCTTAATTTCAGTAATTTTCCCTTCTAAAGCCTACATTTCACACCTTTGGTTCTGTATTATTATGTATGGTTGTCCAGGGGTGACTTTATGATGCTGGCATCCACATCGTTTGAGAAATGGGTCCTGTAGGTTTAAGCTAGGCCCAGAGAGAGAGGAAGGGGTAGGGGGGAGCGGTGAAGTTTCTCACTGTTTGTGTTCAAGACATGAAGAGATAGGGTGTCCAGTGCTCTCCAGGTTCTTGGCTTTTGCAGAGACAGAGAGACAGGCTTTTTTCTTTTGCTTTTTTTTTGTCCAATTTTTCCTCATTAGCTATAGCAGGACAGTTTTTCCCAGGACTGTGTCTTTTTTCTGGGTCTGTTTGGCTTCTCTCTGGCCCAGAACCCCAGGGCAGTTGCCCGGGCCTCCCCAAGCAGCTCTGCAGCCTGGACACTGGGTCTGAGCCCTGAGAGATTGAGCAAGCTGAGCCACAGCCCATGAAAGGACCCTCTGAAATACAGAAGGACTTGCTGAATTTGCCATCTCTTCAGAGCAACAAGAGGTTTCATTGTTTAATATGGTTCATTTTTTAATGCTTGTGAGTAGTTTGCTTGTTAAATAAACAGTTATTTTCCACTTTTCTCCAAGGAGATTTTCTCCCAAATCGGTTGGGGAGCAACTTTCTGGAATTTGCTATATAGAGGAGACCCCTTTTTGAAGTTCCCTCCCAAATCTTTACCAAACCAGGACAAGCTTATTAGGAATATTACACATGAAAATTTAAAGTTTCATTATATGAGAACAGCCTTTCCAAACATATTTATGAAAAAGTAATCACAATGTCATTATCAAAATAGTCTTTTCAATATGCAAGATGTCATTCATTTGTGACATTTAGTTAGCCTAAGACATGCACTTGCCTTCCCATTATAGCCCATGATGAGGCTTTCATGTCTTACAACTAACTTTGCATAAGCCAAAAAGTAGGAATAAAGAATGTCAGATTTCAAATGTTCGTGTATTATTTTATTAAAAAAATTATGCACAGTACTTAGCATTAAAAGGCTTCACACAGGTGTACTTCCAGTAGGTTCTATTTGTTTTTTAAAGGGGACTAGTACCTCTGGCTGAAAAGCTATCATGAATCCATGCACCTGCAAGTAAGTGCAGTAATGTGAGGGTGCTTTAACAGGCCAAAGACACAGTATATTTTGCCAGATTTTTCTACAATTAATGCAAGCTACCTAGCTGTATAATCAAATTGATCACTAAAAGCAAAATTAAGGTTTCCTAAATGATGGTTCTTCCTAGTGTTTTGATGCCACTTTTCCCTTCTCACACACTTTGTCCCTCCTCCTTGAGTACTGGAAGCCCCTCAGGGCTTTCCAGAGTCCCGTCCAATATGTTCATCTCCTTTTACTTTGTCTGTCTTCTTGTGTAAGGACAGACAATGCCTTCAGTGTCTTTCACATGGTTTCTCCCCAGCCTCCATCTAAGCATATTTGCTCCTTCTATTTTCAGGGGTTCCTCTTCCCTGCTTACAACCTGATTCCCTGCACATACCTGATTCCTGCAGAGTTTTTTTTCTGATGGGAAACTTCTGGGAACTGTGTTTTTAAAGTGAATGAACAAGCTAGACATTCCGAGATCCTAGTTGTCTGTCAAAAGGTCTGGAGGAGGTCCTAGCTGGACTCAAATTATTGAAGGGCTTACAGCCTGCATCTTCAAAGTAGAAAAATCCTAGAGAAAAGCTCCTTCACATTTTTCTAGTGTTTCCAGAAACATCTTTGAGAATATCTATGTGGTTTGTTAATTACAGTGTGTATCAAAACTTCATATAAAGCACCATGTTAGTGAGAGATATTATTCTACACTCTGGAGTTAGCCTAGGGATTTGATCAGAAATTCATATAACTGCACTAAGACAGCAGTGACTGTGTAAGAATTTCTGAATCTAAATTTCCAGAATAATTTGAATTTTTCTGCATAGGAAAGCAACAACTGTATGGAAAGCAATGGCAGAGATTAGGGAAATGAAAATCAAACAATTAAAATTCCCATCAGCAGTGTATTTGGAAAGTTTTACAGATGTATGTAGGAATAAGAAAGAACACAGAACTGTATGACCACATTAACACAAGGGGCAGAGAGGACAGCTTCACCTGTATAGGCACAGTTAAGCTGATGCACCAGTTTTATATAAAAACCATTGGTAACTTCTGCTTAAGGAAGCTGTAATGGAAGAATTGGATAGGTTGGCTGCCAGGGCAGAACCACACTGCTCAATGACAAAATCTAGGACTTCATTACCATGCAGGATAAATGCGGATGCAGGAAATATAAATTCTTCCTAATGTATAACTTAATTTAATATCTTTTCTCATCAAAAGGTGTTTATGCCTTAAGAACATCTGTTCTTCAAAAAGAAAAGTGACTCTCTTTTAACAGTTATCTAAAATTTGCATTCAATTCTCTAAGCTACATGGATTCATAGAGCAACTTATGATCTTTCCATTATATTTATATTGTCAGACTGCACTTTTCCATAGCAATTTTCTATGACAGTAAATTTGGAAGATTAAGCAATCATGAAGTTCATTTTTCAGACACTGATGAGCACTATACATCTACAGATACCTTTCTCTTTTGCTAAAACTTGCAGTAAAGACTGCATGCATGTAAATGTGTCAAAGCTTGCTCTCTACAGCTACTTGTTAATTTGGAGGTGACGACTGAACCATCTATTCTAACACGTGATGAATGTATGTCTTGGCATCCAGACTTCAGCCTTCTACTATGGAACAAAGAAAAAAGTTTCTGAGTTGCATGTGAATTACAGATAATCTCCCAAATGTTCAGGTTAACATGCTTTTGTACTGTTACCGTCACAAGGGCTTCAAACGTCTCTTAAGGGAGATCTTTCTCTTATTGTACATTCACTATTTGTTTCAAATCCATTCACCATCTAAAAGCAGAACATCCTACTTCTCCTATGCTACTTTTTTACCATATTCAATATTTGTATGTGATATACTTAGATACTTTGCACATTGGATGATCTTCCCTTTGCAAGCATCTCATCTGTCTTCTCTTCTGTAACTCAGTCATGTAGATGGGCCTCTTAGTCTATCTCCATAGCTTGGAAGAAAAGATATTTACAAAAATGAAGACTTATTTTTCTTTGCAACCTAACTGTGGACAACCAGTTCTTGTTATTAGAGCCTGCCCCAATTCTTCACCAGATTTTTCACATCCCTGTCTTGTTTTGCACAGCATCATCATGCCATCTAAAGAGGAGATTTCTGTGCTGTTGTTTCAATCTGACCATTCACAGAAATTAGAGATGGTACAAGAAGTAGAGTATGTGGTTAAGGAGATGTTGCTTTTCCCTGTGAGGGTTCATTTTAGCAAAGGAGAACTACATTCTCCTGAATGACAGTTCAGCCTGCAGTTTATGGGCTGCAGTTTTTTCTCTCAAGCAGTAATACTATGGCATCCATGACCTCTGAGAACAGTAATCATCAGTAGTAAGCTACATAGCAAATATCCTGAATTCTGATCCTGAGCTGTGACTCCAGGATGTCTTCCCTGATTTAACCAAGTATTTAAGGTAAGCTGATAAATTATGCATAAATTTCATCTCAGCTTCTGTTTAGATAAATGAAGAAGACCTGTATTCTTTTTACCCCCTCAAAGGGTCTGCTATCCTTCCATAATTCTTAGTAAGCCTCGCCTTCCTTCCATACTTACTTGTTTTATTTTATTAGCAGCATTGGTGAGACTAATTTGATAGACCTCAGTAAAAAAAAGCATAATTTGGAAAATCAGAGGATGGTGAAATCAGAAGAATTAACAAAAAATATCCCAATTCCATATCTAAACAGACAAGCATAGCAGATGACAAAATTTAGATATCATTAGTTTTCAGAGAAAAAGGGGACAATTTGACAACTGCAGCATCAAAATGCTTCTACAGGTATTATAACTGTTTAGTGCCAACATTAATGTGCTGACTTGCTGCAGTCACAAACAGTAACTTCAGTCCTGAAGAATCATGTAGTTATTTTATAAGTACTTATGATGCCAGAATGAGTAGTAAAGTATAGCAAACCTCTAAGTCTCGCATTGCTCCACTCTTTCTTGTTAAGAGTCTTGCTCTGTTTTTCCCATTATTTTCCAGTAAGAAACATTTTCAGGCATGTCAGCTTTCATACTATCCTACACTGGTGCTATATTAACACTGATGATCCTCTGCTGCTTGTTTTCTATAATACAGTGAGTATGACTGTAAAATCTGAGGACATACACCATAATTTAGACTGAATTTGACAAAATTCGCTCTGAACTTCACCAAAGAAGCAGAATTTTGTACAAGAGGAACGGATGAATACTTGAGGTGTAAAACCGATTGTGTTGCCAGATCATGCTGGAAACTTCTTCATTGAGCAAAGAGCATGACAGCTTGGGGCTGCTGCCATCTGCAGGCAATCCTGGCCTTTGTCCATCCTGGGCTGTTGAGAAGTTCAGTAGCATTCATAATTCCAGGAACATCTGCAAGGGGAAAAATGCAGGTTCTGCCAGCTGTTCCTTGCCTGCTCAGGCAGCTGCTCCTTGTCAGCTGTTCAGAGAGGTACCTGCACTGCACACCCTTGTCCTGCTGATCTGCAGGATCCCTCACCCTCCCTGTTGCCAAGTGCTACAAGGGCAGGAGCAAGATGCTGCCTTGCAAATGTCCATCAGGATGCAGGATAATGTGTCTGCAGAGGAGAGCCTCTGTGGTACTGCAGGAAGCTGCACAAGGCCTCTGTTTCAGATCATTTGGGAAACCAGGTTCTTCCAAACCCCATCCCTCCAATCCCTATGCATGCAGCTGGTTTGTAAGGGAATCCTAACTGAGGAATTAGTGAGGGGCCATTAATTTGCTCCTCATTAGCCATTTCTTATTTGCAAAATGCTGCTGCTGGCACTTGGCTGTGTCATATGCAGGTCCATGATGAGCTAGGTAGCATAGCTATTTCCCCATTTAGGTCTGAGTGCACTTTTGCCATAAAAAGCTGACATAACTATCTCCTCAACATACTCCAGAACCAAGATAAAGGCTGCATCATGGATCTTAGGAAAGCAGGGTGACTACAGTGATGTGAAGTCAGCAGATTTGGAGCAGAAAGAATAGGCAGATCATTTTCTGTTGGAGGGTGACAAATACTTCCAAAGAATGCTGGAAGACCACGAGTGTGGCCAGAAAGTGTCAACACTGTGTTGGAAGGTTTTTGTGAAAAGAAAAAAAAAAAGGAAAAAAAAAAAAATCCATTCCAAAAAGGCTACATGGACCAGCGAGAGTGAGAACATTCATTGTTTTTACATCTTCCTGTTTGCTTCTTCTTCAGCTACATGAAAGTGGAAATTCTATAAAATTGTTAGGGAAGTTTAAGAAGTTTCTTAAGCTCATCTTTTTCTTTCCCCTGAGATTTGCACTCTGAAGTGTTTCCTTCTAATATTTTAATTGTCAGGTATAATCTGTGTTCTGTCTTGTTCCTTGTGAAGACTTTCTTTTTCAAGTCCTAACTCAAGACTCCTAAGAGACAAAAATGAATCCGCAAGGACTCCTCCTGATTTATGATTTCACAGAAGGAATCTTGATGCAAATGAGAAACTAGCTCCTCAAAAATACGATGAGCTTTATTTGAGCCGTGTGGGCCCCTCTTCCCCTATTGTGCTGCTTTGGAAAAAGATTCAGGATAAGGAAGTGTACCCTTGAATGTAAACCAGATATCATCTGTACAAATGTAGATCATCTGTACAGCCACCTGCTGACCCTAAATTGCCTACATTTGTATATTAAATTTAATAAGGACTGTATTAAGTATAGAAGCCCTTTCAAATGAGTAATTCATGTCTAACTAAATGTCACACTGGAAGATATATATTCATTGGGGAATATTGATTTTGCTAGGAATGATGCATGAGACATAAAACCAGAGGTCTTCTCTTGCTGTAATTCCTGTGGGCTGGTTCCTGATGTCCTTAACCAGTAAATCACACTCACTGTAGAGTGTTTGACTCAAACCAGAAAGGGACATAAATTTCTATGGCTCTGGGAACAAACCTGAGAGTAGGATCCCAAGCCTCTTTTTGACAGGATGAGCATTGCCCATTGTGGAAAGAAGGAAGTCACCAATGATAGACAATCCATGGTGGCATTTTAGTTTTGTTAGTAGGAAGATTACTCAAAAAATCAGTTTGTTCCAACTGCCCTTATTTTTGCACATATAATGGAGATGTCTTGCACAACCCAGACTGAGCTACTTTCAGAGATATCACAGAATCATAGAATGGCTTGGGATGGAAGGCAACTTAAAGATCATTTAACTCTGTAGGCAGGGACACCTTTCACTAGACCAGATTGCTCAGAGTTCCAGACAGCCTGGCCTTGAACATTCCTAGAGGTGGGGATCCACAACTTCTTTGGGAAGCTTGTGCCAGGGCCTCACCACCCTCACACTGAAAAAATTCTTCCTAATACCTAATCTAAAACTACTCTCTTTCAGTTTGAAGCCATCCCCCCTTGTCCTGTCACTACATGCTCTTCTATACAGTCTCTCTCCATCTTTTTTCTAAGGCTCCCTTCAGGTACTGGAAGGCTGCGATTAGGTCACCCTGAAGCCTTCTCTTCTCCAGGCTAAACAACCACATTTTTCCGAGCCTTTCCTCAAAGTAGAGCTGCTCCATCCCTCTGATCATCCTATTGACTCTACTCTGGACTGGCTCCATTAGTTCCGTGTCCTTCCTGTGCTGGGACCCCAGAGCTGGATGCAGCCCTGCAGGTGGGGTCTGAGCAGAGCAGAGCAGAGCAGAGGGGCTGAATCCCCTCCCTGGCCCTGTTGCCCACAGAGCTCTGGATGCAGCCCAGGACACGTTTGGCTTTCTGGGCTGTGAGTGCTCATTGCTGGCTCATGTCCAGCCCCTGCTCCACAGCACCCCCAAGTCCTTCCCAGCAGGGCAGCTCTGATCTGTTCATCCCCCAATGAGTTGGTAACCGGGTGTTGAGCTAATAATGACTTATAATATGTTAAGAGTCCAAGAGCATTTTCAGGTTATTACAAAAGGTGTTTATTATATAAATGTATCAGTCTCAAAGGCTAGAGTTCTGAGAACGCGGTCTTACTAAAAGTTACAATGCTTGAAGTCCCAGCAAAACGAGAAGCAACTTAGAGGATCCGAACCACAGAGGAAAACTGAGTGACAGGGAAAACCCGGCCCAGGGGACAAGGGGCTCCAATCCCAGGGGGAAGCAGGCTGGCAAGAGGGTCCTGGCCTCAGGGAAAGGTGGATTGGGAAGAGGGTCTGGCTGCAGGGAAAGACAGATTCCCGGCCCTGAGCAGCATTGCCCACAGCAGCAGCTGAAGCAGCAAAGGCTACTGCTGTAGCAGCAGTAACCACGGCAGCACCAATACCAGCAGCAGCAACGATGGCAGAAACAGCAGAAGCTGGCAAAGTCCTGGCAACAGCTCCCTGGCAGGGTTCCCTGGCAGCATCCCATTCTTTCATGTTGTAGATGGCAGGAGGGTGGACTGACCAATCGAGAATCAATTGATTGATACCATTACCTCTGAAACAGGGGATTTTTATCCATAAACTCTGAATGCATATTCATATCCTAATCTATGGGTTGTCCAATAAGCTAAGAGCGCACTTCAAAAACAATTTCTCTTCACCAATCTAAATCTAACTTTGAAAGTGTGCAAAACTACAAAAAACTACAAATTTGGTATTAATCCTTACACAAAAACCTATGCATGTAATGTATCCATTAACGTAAAAGATTCTGTATCTATTAATGTAGAAATTATACCTACTCTATCTAGTACTGTGAGCAATGTTTATGTTATGTACAAGGCTGAGCTACCAGGCCTTGGGACTCTGAGTTCTGTGTTGGCTGTTTGTTTCTTAAGACACTTAGAATCTATTTCCTTAAAATTAAAATCTAAACCTCTACTTCCTACTAACATGGATTAATGCAGTCTAATTTTTCTAAAGGCTTTAATTCAAACCTGGTATCCTTATCTCTCCCTGGGGAACCCAGGGAATCAAGGACTCTGACACCAGGGGTTGTCCTGACAGGTGCAGTGCCTTGCACTTGGCTTTGGTAAACGTCATGAGATTTCCACTAGCCCAATCCTTTAGCTTGTCCAGTTCCCCCTGAATGGCATCCTGTCCTTCAGATGTGTCAGCTGTATCACTCAGCTTGGTGTCACTTGCAAATTTGCTGAGAGTGCACTTGACTATATCCTTAATGATGATAGTAAATAACACCATTCCCAATACAGAGTCCTGAGGAACACTACTTGTCACTGGTGACCTTCTGGATGCCATCATCCGGTTGATTACTTATGTATATGTTCATGATGGTCATGAACCTGATCTCTACAGTGGGAAGCACTTTGCTTCCCCAGTCCTCATCCTGCTTTCCATCCGCTTGAGAGATGTGGGGAAAGAGGTTGCCACTGAAGAATGAGGTGAAATAAACTATCTCAGCTTTCTCCTCATCTATTACCAGTTTACTAGAGTTGTTTATTGGGCATGGCACTTTCTGAAGTTGAGATGTCATCTAATCAGAGAATACAGGGGCCAGAGAGGCACAGTCAAGATATTGTCATTTTTGGGAAGGTTTCTGTAAACCAGAAGGCATGTCTGGGAAAGTATTTAGGATATTGGAGGAGTATTTTCCTTTTGTTCTGTGTTTTCTATGGTACTTTGTATACTGTAACATTAATGACTGATTTTTCAGGAAGGTCTGAGTATGATAGATCTTGATGATTAGAAAGAAGGTGTGGATATTTTCCTCAAGGCAGTGACTATGGATTTCCGGGCTGTTTATTTTTCTCAGCTATGTTATTTCTCAGTCTTGATGTCTGGAAGAAGTCTTCATATTTACATTGTGCCCATTTGCCTGATGGAATTTACTTCTGAGGTTTTTCCCTGCTCCTGGGAGAATGATGTTCCAAGTACTGGAAGTAGGAATCTGATCCTTTGAAACGGATCTGAGAGCTTCCCTTTCCTGAAAAGCTGGCTGTTGTCTGATCTTGATGCTTACTTCCTCATCAGAGGCATAATCTTGAGTAATATCACTCTTGCCTTTGCTAAACTGAGAAGTAGAAGTAGAGATCTAAGAGAGGACAATGGCTATTGAAGGTTTCTTATCAGCTAACACTATTCATTTGTCCACAGAGAATCCTTTTGGCTGGAAAAACCCCGGGAACATCAAGTCCAGTTATTAACTTAGCAAGCCTACCAGTAAACCATGGTCTAATCCTAAGGTCTACGTGGCTTTTAAAAACCTCCAGGACCGGAGATTCCACCATGTCCCTGGGCAGCATGTTCCAATCCTCAACAACCCTTTCCACAGAGAGATTCTTCTTAATATACATTCTAAACCCCTGTGGTGCAACTTGAGGCCGTTTCTTGTCATCCCATCAAGAAGGAAAGACTGACCCCCAGCTGGCTTTCAGGTAGTTGTAGAGAGTGATAGGGTAACCCCTGGGCCTCCTCCAGTCTAAACAATCCCACCTCCATGAGCCACTCCTCATAGGACTCATGCTTCATTCAGGCTTTTCACTAGCTCCATTGTCCTTCTCTGGACACACTCCAGCAATTCCGTGTTTTTCCTGTAGTGAGCGAGCGGCCCAAAAGTGAATACACTGTGGCCTCACCAGTGATGAGCACAGGGGAATGATCCCTTCCCTGGTCCTGCTGGCCACACTATTCCTGATACAGCCAGGATGCTGTTGGCTCCTGGCCACATGATGCTCAGCCAATGTTGACCAGCAGCCTTGAGTTCTTTGCCTCGGGCACCTTTCCAGCCACACTGTCCCCAGCCTGAAGCACTGCCTGTGGCTGTTGTAACATGTCAAGTTCCCAGAGGGAACCTACACCACCTGCACCACCTGCTCTGAGGGAGCCAGTGTTCGGGGTGCTCATGGGCTGAACTACAGCAAAACAACACCATGTTGATTACTGAAAGAGTTTTATTTATGGTAGGAAATATTTAAATGTTATGGTACATTGAAAGGTCTGTGACAGCAATGATTTAAACTTTTTTGTACAGCCACAGATTAAACTTTTCTGAACAGCATGTGACAATAGCGATCTTTGAACAGCCTGCAGCAGCAGTGATTCAAACTTTTAAGCAGAGGAAGAAAGGAAGAAAGAGAGATAGGAAAATAGAAGTAGAGAAGACAGATCTGTGTCACCACCTGGGGTTCCAGTAGTGCCTCTGGTCTCTTTCCTCTGGATGGCAGGTGCATGGATGATGAGTGCACATCCTCCCTGTTGCGCTCTTTATAGACTAGTACTTGCATGTGCATTTTGTTATTCTAGAACATTTCAGAAGAGTGTTGGATAGTCTCATGATTTCAAATTTGTTTTTAAAAGTAGTTACCCAAGATAAGGAAGATGGTCCCAGAGAAGCACTATGCTGCCTCTGAAAGACCCCCTTTCTAACCACATCCTATCTAGTTGGCATGGTAACATTCCTTTTCTGTCAAATGTCTGAGACATTAGCTCTTTCAATTTTACATTAAGTCATTCTGGTTTTCAGTCTCTCACATGATTGAAGGGCAGGACCTGGCATCTGGCCTTGTTGAACCTCTCACCATTGGCCTCAGCCCATCAATCCAGACTGTCCAGATCCCTCTGACATTGAAGTCAGGCAAACAGGCCTGTAGTTCCCCATATCCTCCTTCCAGCCTTTCTTATAGACAAGGGCAATATTTGCTAACCTCCAGTCTTTTGTGACCTCCTTGGTCAGCCAGGGTGGCTGGTAAATGATGGAGAGTAGCTCAGTGAGGGCTTCTTCCAGCTCTAGCAGTACCCATCCTGATGCAGAACTGCTTCCCCTCCTTATACCTACTGCCAGAAAACACTTCACCACTCTGTTAAAGTATTGCCAGTGTTGCCTACTGATGATCTGTTACTTGGTTCTGATACATATTGACTCTTTCAAACATGGAGTGTGCTGTGACTGGCTTGGAAAAGACCTCATTCTCCCTGCTGCTGAGGATGCTGAATGTCTGTTGTGTTCCAGCTTCTCCTTTCTTGACCCATCTTAAAAATACATTGGCTTTAGATTGCTGAAAACAGTATGCCAAGGGGCTGGAATATGTGTGACATCTACATAAGCACCCCTTGATACTCTTGTTTTTTACTTCTGCATGTCTGTCTTTACCACTGTATCTAATACTTCGCAATACGAATTATCTTTTCTTCTACTTTACACAGACTTTTGATAGCCTTGTATTTTTTGCTAAAATGTACCACTAATATAGTGTGTTCAGAGGCTCAGCTCTTGCTCACTCAGCATCATTCCAGAAACAAAGTGCAATATTCATACTAGAATATCTCCTAATCTGCCTGTTTCTCCTGGCTGGCGTCCAGTGGTCTAAACAGATCTGCACACCCGTGAAGAAGTACTTCTGATGTAAGAAAGTGGATTTGCTTGTGCTTGTACAGGCAGCAAATTCTCTGCCCTGTACCAAAGGATTTAGGCAGTGAAATACGTTCAGGATGTTGAATGACGGATGGTAAAGTTGTTTCTTCTCAATCTTTTTGTGGTTCTGCAAGCTTGTCCTAGAGTCCAGTAACACTGCCTCAGTATCTTAAGTAGCTCTTTTAAAGCTATAGCTGAAAAAAAGCTGACTCTCTGGCTGTGCTGATGTTTCTTTGCCCAGCTGGTGTTTTTGCTGTAAAACTGTTCTGATGTTACCTCCCCAGGTTGGGCTGAACTGGTGTCCAGCATGTTGTCTGGGAAGGCTGTTGTTGCCTCTCTCCTGTGTTTCCTATACACATGAGATAGCCTGTTGTAATTGTTGCCTTTTAAAAAGAGTTATGTCTTCTGATGTAATTCCACTGTAAAATAGAGATAGCTCTGTATAAAGCCATTACCCTTGCTAGGTGGAAAGAAGGGGAAACCTGGCCTGGCTGGGGTTAACAAGAGCTGCCTCTGTTCCTTTTGCAGCTTCAATGTTTTCAAATGCAAAAGACTTGTGTGTTTCACCAACTGCTCTTACCATATCCAAGCTTTCTTAGCTGGAGGAGGTAAGGGGAAGTATTAATTTCTTTGTATGCCCAGAAAAAGGAGCATGCTTGTTTCTGGGGGAAAAAAAAAAAGAAATAATGAAATTATTCTTCACGGGAGAGATTACATAGCTCATGAAGTGTTGCCACAGCAACCTAAACCATCTGAAAAGCATGTCAGAGACATGAGAATGTGGATTTGACCTCCACTTACAGACATGACTATAACTCCTACACTATGTCTCAAGTATCTCCAAGCCTCTCCTGGACAATGAGGAGACATATCCCCAGGACCAAGATGGATATAAGAACCACTTAAAAAGGTAAGCTGCCCTTGCAGCTTTGTTCAGGACTTCACAGGTAGCTTTATTTTTAAGAAGACAGCTCAAAACTGCATGTGGTTTTTATTCCTTTTGTATATGTAGGCTAAAAAACTGTGCAGGAATCACACAGGCAGAAACAGGTAGTTGATAATACAGCACTGTGCTAATGGTAGCATTGAGATCCCTCTGAATTCACCTACTTTCCATATCTAACAGGTCTACAGAAATCCAAGGTAGAAACAGGGCCATGGGAATTCCTGTACGTTGACCCATCAACAGCATTTTTAGGATGTACTGAACATATTCCTGGTATACTGCATAGCTGATCCACACATTCAGTGGATGAGACACATCTAAAATATACAGAAGTTCCTAGATCAGAGCAGTTAATGCAGCATGAGACCATTTCTGTGCTGCAGAATTATTTTGTGAATATACAAGAGATGTTTGCAAGAAATATAGACACACAATGAACTCCAGCTCTGCTGCTGGTAAAACAGGTAACCTGTGCATCTAACTATGCCCTTGCTTCTCAGTTGCACTAACTTGGAGAGCTTTTTCCTCTCCTCTTCAGCAACAGAAATTGTCTTTCTCCATGCATTGGAAGAAAACTTTCAGTTACAGAGTTACAACAGTCCTACTAGTTTTGGTAGTAAGTCATAAGTAGAAAATCAGAGGATTTTACCTTTCCTCTGCTCACCTTTCGGCTAGCTAACATGGGTAGGCAGATAGATAGTTCTTGTGTGTTTCTGTATTTTATTTTATTATGGTGCGCAAATATAATAGCTTATGACTGGTGCTTATTATTGCAGATTTGTCCCAATGTACACAGACAATATTTTTCTTGGATGTCAAAATGCTGTAAGAAGTTGGGGAATAAAAGGCATGTGAGTGTATCATTAAAATTACCTGGCTGAAATGACTGAAAATTGTATTTTATTCTAACTGCTGTATGTTGACAGATACATGTTTGCAACAGCATAGACTGCAGTTTGTACATCAAACACACAGGAAATGTCCATTTAAAATGATTTGAATTGTGAAGACTATGACCCACAGGTGCAAAATATCCATATCTATACACTTTTGAACACTTTATTTTGCACAGGCAATGTCTCCAGATGGTATTCATTGGAATAGTTTCAGTGAAAGCAATAAAAAAAAACCTGCTATGTGCAAGTGGATGATCTGTCCTTCTGTGTTTAGATATCCTTAACTTCTCCATATCTGAAACATATGTATATTTTCATCTTTTTTCACTGTTTAGGTCAGCACCTTAAGTGTAACTCCAGAGCTCTAATAAAAGGTATCACAGCCACATTTGGTTATAATTTACAGTATTTTTCCAAACACTGCTAATGGAAATCTTTGTCCAAGCTCCCTCCGAGATCGAGTTGCATACTGAATGAATTCTCTTAAAGGCCCAGGTTCAACAGAAAATGCAAGTTTTCATTGTGCTATTCTCTAAGAATTGCTAGGTTTTAGTGATCCCTACTCTTGTGGTTTAACCCCAGCTGATAGCCAAGCTCCATGCAGCTGCTTGCTAACTCCCCCACTGGCAGGATCAGGGAGAGAACTAGAAGGGTAAAAGCTGGAAAATTCACAGGTTGAGATAAAGGCAGTTTCACNGCAGGTGTTCAGCCATCTCACAGGTGACAGTGACTTGGGAAGACAAACACCATAACTCCAAATACCTGTCCACAATCTCCTTCCCCCCCACTTTATATACTGAGCATGATGGCATGCAGTCTAGAATATCCCTTTGATCAGTTTGGGTCATCTCTCCTGGCTGTGTCGCCGCCCAACCTCACCAGCCTGGAGCATGAAAAGCAGAAATGGTCTTGGCTTCATGTAAACCCTGCTCAGCAATAACAAAAACATCTCTGTATTTCCAACTCTTGTGTTCAGCACAAATCCAATACACTGTGCTGAACCAGCCACTGTGAAGAGAGTTAACTCCACTTCAGTCAAAATGAGCGCACCTATCCAAGTATGAAATTTTGGAACACTCTATTCAATTAATTATCATAACTGAAATACTGGAATAGCATCTAAAATAGTGCTTTTTTGGTATTAAGTTACCTTTCCTACTGTATTGTCATGTTCTTTTCCACTGAACACATCATATACTAAACACAGTAGGATTAAGTTGATGCTATTGCTTACCACAGTTCACGTCAGATGACTTTGCAACTAAAAGTTTGAAAACTCTCATCTCCTCCAGGCTACACATGTAGCTGCCTATCTCCAGATAAGTAACCTAATTTTAATTTAGTCTTCCTTGGTTATAGGGAGATGTGCCTAACCCTCTGACAACATATGGTTCATATCCTGCATTCCCTCCTGTACCCCATAATGTTTTCAAGAGTGTTCAACATGGGAAACTATTAATATCTATGGTTAAGAATTAGAGTTACAATAAAACTGTAACATATCTTGAAGGAATAGTAGAACTGCTGGCTTACACTAAGTAAAATAAATTCATAATGCCTATGAGGCCTCCAAACGTGTAGAGCTTATAAATTTTAAAAATTGAAGACAGATGGACTTGCTTATCATATTTTGAATATTTTGCAAGAGCTGTGGTTACATCCAAAATGCACAGAGTGTTCTCCAAAAAGTTGATGGGAGAACCTAAAAAGTTTTTTGGTAACTCTTGGCTGGCTGCTGAAATGTGAGATCTCTGAACAAACCTCTTCTTAGAGGTGGTCTGAATCTCATTAGCTTCTCACTTTTAGACACTTTATTAATGCATTTCCTGTAAAAACACATCTATATATGTTCCTGGATCACTGTGTTGGACTGTTTCTCCAGGAAAGTGATGTACCCTAGGCATGAGCACAAGGTCAGCATCTCACCAATGTGGTGGTGCCTGCGCATCTCCTACTTCCCAAGGGAAACAGGCATGCCAAACTCTGATTGAATTGAAGAGTTCAAACATCCTAATACAAATATCCTAATTGCATAATTTACTCCATAGTACTTTGACATCTAGACTTCCTTCCTGTGCAGAGTCAGCTGGAAGCTTATTTGGCTCATGACCCTTAGTGTGGATTGAAAGGAAGGAAAATTAAAAAAAAAGAAAACAAAAATCACACCTTGGGTTAGCTCCAAGACTATTTTATTTCAACTTCCTACTGGTAACCATAATGGTCTCTAAGCAAAGTTGCACAAAATTACTAGTAAGGGGAAAAAACTATGGTCTTCTGGCTGCAGCACTGGTCAGAGGGTTAGGCAGCTTTGCAATAGATTCCTAGTGTGACAGCACAAATCTTTTCAGATTACAGGACCTCATTTATTTTCCTGATATCCTGTCAAGTAAGGAACATATACATGTCCCTAAAATACCACCTAAAATGTTTTCTTGGTCATAAATTTGGATAGAAAGATTTCTGGAATATGGGCTATTTCTGCAATATAATCCAGTGTTTCACTTTAGTGCAGACTTGTTCTATAAATTCCAGCACAGTTTTTCTAATAAGGAAGAATTGGGACAGAATTGCAAGTTCTTTCTCAGTTTCTCTTTGTTCTGACAGCAGGAGACCCATGGAGAGCAAAGCCAAGGGCGAAGGAGATGCCACACAGCACAGCTTGCTATCACCAAGATGAGCTGCAAGCCTCTGAACTTGGCAAACCATAGGCAGCATCCCAGCTGTGCAGCTGAGGAATCAGGTCAGCTGTCAGGCAAAGTGAGAAGTTAGAAAGAGGAAGGGTAGCACTGTAGCTTAGCCTTTAGAGTGGAAAGGTGGACATCTGGTTCCCCTTGTCCTAGACATGCTGTGTGAGACACCTGAATATCTTTCTGCAGACACAGGCATACTCTGTGCTCAGAGCCAGCTGCAGCCCAGAAGCAGGAAGGTATCTGGAGTAGGTTGAAGGCACTGCCTTGATGCTAGACTTCCATGATTCCTGGCTTACTGAGCATGAGGATGGCACCCACTCTGCTAACTGCAGGAAATGTCTCTGTGAGACTGCAAATACTATTTAATCTTCCCTCATGGTATTTCACCATCTCTGTAGGCATGAGTGGGTATAGGCCTATTTGATTCAACCTTCTGTGTAGATGGAGAGCATTTCTGGGGCTTAACGCACTCGTGTATAATGTATTCTACAGCTGCTGTCTGAGCAAGATTTGTGGAACACTACATAATTAACAAATATTTATTGAAGTACAAAATGTAATAATCATAATATGATATATGGCTAAACTCATCAAAGAATTTCAGTTGAGCTTTCAATATGATTTCTCTTCCATTTCAGATGACTCTGTGTTACAGAATGGACCAAAGACAGAGTGGATCAGACCAAACAATAGGTTTGGCCCATCAAAAGAGAGATTTTTCCACAGAACCATTGTCCAGAACAACTGTTTCTACAGGGAACTTGTTGCCACTCAAAGCTGCAAACCTCTGAATCTGGTCCAGAAAAACAAAGCTCCCTTTGAGTACATAACCAATTACAGAGTGAATTGTGGATGGGCAGAGTCCAATAAGAAGCAGTTTAATCAGTCCAAGTGCCAAGTCC
>VZUA01011316.1:6945-17193 GCA_013401035.1 Horornis vulcanius | reverse complement strand
GATTATTTTGCTACCTATTACATTCCCAGAATCTTGCAGAAATTTTGAGGGTATTTTAGGACAGGTTATGCCATCACAGACCTAATAAAGCTGCAGTTCTACCTGTTTTTCCACAAAAAGTTTTTCGCCCAGGAATTTTCAGACACAAGCAACACAAAGAACATTAGGAACTACACAATTTTGATACCCTGCATTACAAGATGGAGCTCATTTTTTTTTCCTGCTGTAACTGTCAGGGCTGTCACCTCCCAAACCAATGCACAAAGGAGAACAGAACTAGGAAGAGTGACCCAAGGCTAAGTGCATGCCCAATGCCAGTTAATAATGCACACGATATTTTAGGGGATTAGGAAAGAAATAGGGCTGATCAAAGGAGGTCAGGAGATGAGATGGCCTGTTGGGATAAGGAACTGAGCTTTCTATAGCCCACAGTACAAGGGGGCAGCACATGGACCTGCCTCACACTGAGATAATCCAAGTCCCCAGGCTGTGGATATGATAACAGCGGAGTGGATGATGCCAGAAACAAGGCTCAGAACCACTCTTCTGGGTCTGCAGAGGATGCCTCTCCAGCTCTGTCACTAAAACCTGTTCTGGAATGTCACAGTGAGCAGTTTGCATTTTTACAGGGCTGTCTTATGGTAGTTACCAATGCATTTATTAGTTAGCATTGTCATTAATTAAAATAAATGACTTTAAAAATTTGCATACCCCTTGATCTTTGACTAACCACTTGATCCTGTCTTTTCCCCATGTATTCTTGTGGTTAACAGACCACTGAGATATTTGGTGGATGAGCCTACTACTCCTTTAGTATATCTCTCCTGCACTTCCCTTATAATCTGTATTTTTTTTTCTAGATTAATCTTTTATTCTACAAACTTAAAGCCTTTTCCTAGCTGTCCCCTTGATTCGACTGTAAAGTTCTTACTAAATTATGTGGCTTTATCAGTATGACAAAGTGATTAATTTGCTTCAGACTTAAACAAAAATAAATTCAGTGATGAAAGAAGTTTTTATTATCACAATATACACTGATAAAAAGCTATGTGAAAATCATAACTCCATATACTATGTAAACAGTAAGATAGTCTCAATTTTAATAGATAAAATGAATTCTATGTATTATTTCAGCCAGCTGGGACTTCTAATATGTGACATTCACCAGAGGATTGGGATGAAGCTCCATTTTAGGTCATATTTTTTACCTTGACAAGGTCTGGTAAAACATAAAGATGGGTAACATAAGAGACTCTTTTCCCCAAATAGCTTACCAAGAAATAAAAATACCATGAAATTAAGCTTTTCATGTTCTAAGTGGTTTGTGCTGAAGACACTGAATATCTTTTGTTGTAATATGAGTCTTATTTGTAATAAAAAGAATTTCTGCCCCTTGCACTGCAAATTATTCAAATTTATACAGCAGACTAATTTAGCAGCAAAGGAAATAGGCTTCTTCTGTATTAGGTACCAAGTTGTATTATGCTTTTAAAATGTATAAGCCTAGAGGAATATTAAAATGTTAATTTGGATAGTATTTAAAAGGTAATTACTTTTATACAATAAAATAAGAAGTCGACTGAATATTAATCCCAGTGTCATGCTTTTTTTTGAACTAATGCTACATTAAATAGAGAATCCATTTGTTTAAGTGATTTTAATTTAGATACATGGAAGACATTCTCGTCTACAAAAATATCTGGGTTTTCTCAGCTCACCTAATGTAAAATCCTTACTGTATTAAATTCAATGCTGAAGAAAGTACCTATACTTGTTGGATAGCACTGAATTGAAAGAATGGGAGATTTTTAATGACCCTCCTGAAGAAAGCATGGTTTGGTTGCTCAGCACAAGTGCTGCTACAAAGAGCACTGGCAGGGGCCATATGGAGCAGGTAGAGGCTGATTGCTCCTAAACAAAAACTGACTTCATCTATTTAAGCCTTTTCAGGAAAGGGTCAATGCTGAACAATTTTATTGGCATTTCAGTCCAGAAAAGACTTCTCAGGCTAGCCAGCGTATTTTGTCCAATTTTTTGAATTATCTCATCTAACCTCTTGTCTATGATAATCTTTTCAATGCACAGAGGGACATCCTCAGAAAATGATATTAATTTGTTTTATAACATTTTTCATTCATGCTAGTGTTTTTTTTTATTTTTAAGTCTGTTAAATCAATGCTTATTTCTTTAGCCAGCATCTTTTCCATGGATGACTACCTACATGAATTAGTTTGTTAAAAATACAACTTATCTAAGTTGGGTATTTAGCCAAATAAACAGAAATTATTTCCAGCTGAGTCAAAAAAGCCAATAATGCTCTTTAATTTGTAAGAAAGCCAGAGATGATATTTTGATTTTTTTTCAACCTATTATAAAAGAGACTTTGAGAAGACAGTTTTGAAACTGCTCTCAAAAAATCAGTTTTTCATGCAACCATTTCAGTTATTCTGAGCAAATCTCATCTCTTATGGTTTCAATTACAGGTTCAGGAAAGATGAAAGTCACAAACAGCAGCACAAGCTGTGATGGGAAATCACACCAGAGAAAAGCAGTGTTTGAGACACTGAGCATGTTCGTGCAATTCTCCAGAACAAAGGCAAACCCCAGGAGCAGGTTATTTATCCCTGTGTCCTCAGTCTGGGGCTGCTTCCCAGAGCCTGAATGCAGGTGCCCCCCTGGGCAGGGATCCAGGCAGGATCCTCCCTGTGCCCGTGGGGAAGGGAGCAGAGAGCCCGGGCACAGTGACAGTGGCACACGCAGCACATCCTGCTCTGGGCACAGCACGGGGCATGGCAGGCCACAACGCTCAGACTGACCAGGAGCAAGGGCTCGGGGAGCTTCATCCTTCTCAGGCTGGGTAACCATTGAACATTACTTAATATTTAGCAGCAATATGAAGCCCTTTTAAAAATGGTTTCTGATCAAGTTATAGCCAGTGCAGATTAACCACGTAAGAGCCTTTCACATGGTGAAACTCAGGTTGATCTATGCTTAAAATGAGAAATGTTAAGAACCTCTCTGCTCTCCTATGTCATTTACATATGCCCACTCCATATTCATTAGTTTGACATTTACTGTTCTTATTCTGTCAGCAGAAAGATGACTTGATTTTCACTGTTGCTATTACAATGTCACAGGTATAATAGCACTATGAACAGTGCAATAGATTTACAGACTGTATAAAATATGATTTCTGAGGAGTAATTGCTGGTAGGAAACTAAATTTTAATAACAACTTACAACTGGTTGGCAATTAACTAAATATAATTATTTTATTATCATGATTTATAGATGAATCATTAGAGACAAACCCCCAACAAAAACTTATCTCTCATATAAAACATTATGAAGTTAAAGATATGGTGAGGGATCATTTTCTTGAAAAGGACAGCAAAGCAAGGAGCAAGCTAAGACAAAAACAGTAGAAAATTTGTTGCCTGTTTTAAATCACTAACAGCTCCAATGCTGGTCAAGCTTGTTTTCAGATTTGAATGTGATAAAGTGAAACAAAGCTCTTATTTTGATGCATGTATGACCAAAAAATAGTGATTTTTGAGCAGAAATATGGTATATCTAATAAAATATTCCCCTGAGGCAAAGGTTTTGTGGGATTGAAAGATATATTTCTGGAAGTGTGATCCAATAAATCCCTACCTAGCTGCCATCACAGTGTGGGTACCCCTGAACCAGCATCCCCCTGTTTTTGTCTAAGCTCCTGCCAGGCACAGAGGTGTGCAGAGCCAGAGCCAGCCCATATGAGCACCAGTCCAGGTTCCAATCCAGCACAGCCTGGGAACGTGTCTGTGCATCCAGCAGAGCCAGAGCTCTGCGTGTCACTGCTCACCTCCCTTCAGAGATGGCTGTGGCACTATCTGTGCTTCTTATAAAGTCCTCAGATCACGTACAGCACATGAAAAACCTATGACCAAGGCTGACATCAAATCCACAACCCCCTAATTTGGAGACTGAGTGTATTAGAGGCTGTTTCAGGTGCCAGAAGTGCTGTCTGGCCCTTCTGGGGAAGACCCTTTGCAGAAAGCAATTCAGTATTAATTGGACCAAAACAGAACTGAAGGAACACTTGACTCCATAGCCTACTACTACAGATGCCAATTCACATTTAAGGAGCTCCTTACCCAGTGAATGTATTGTGGAAGTACAGTCAAAGTTGTGGATAAAATTCTGGGAGCAGAAAACAGGACTCAAATTTACTGGTTCCCAGACGAGCTTTATATCATCCTACAGAATCATGAAGCACAACCTGAAAAATATAACTTACTGCTCTCCTAGGGAGGGCTTCAGACCAGAGGCACTTCTTCAGCCACTACATACTCTGTTACCTGCATCACTGGGGCCTTATAAAGGACATTTGACATGCTAACACTTGACAGTTGGAATTCATGGGAAATTGTGCAAGCTCTGTTATTTGGATTTATCCTAGTGAATTTATCCCTGATTCCTAGCTATCCACAAAAGTTTAGATAGCAGAAATACTTTCACTAGAACAAATAAAGCTTAAAAAAGTACCCGTTGCATACAATAAACTAATATTTTATATACTATAAGCATGGATTTGGCAGGGGAAGCCTATGGAACACTCAAAAAAAAAAATCAAAATGAAACATTGAAAACCTGAGAATTTAACAGGACTTTAATAACATACAGTCTCTTATTCTTCTGCTCCAATATGACTTTTCTGAGTGAAAGATCTTCAGACCACTGAGCACAAAAATTTTTGTACCAAAGCAAGTTCTAAAATGTTATTCAAAATTATTCTGTTGTCACAAAGGTACATTCTAGTCTTCATAATGCTCCCTTTAGAACTGTCCCAGATAACTGGCAGGGCAAAATTGTTGTTTGTTAAATTATCACCCAGAAGAGGTGGTGAATAGATTATTATTCTATTTCCATGAATTGGAATTTACTGGTTAAGCAGAGCAGCAGATTGCAGAAGAAAAATAACCTGAATGAGATCCAAAAATATATTTTTCTTTATCTGCTATAGTTCCATAAACTGCAGCTCACATAGATAAATCTTTTTCCATTTAGACTTCAGACTCTTATCTTCGTGTTACAGTCTGTAGAGCCTAAACTGTGATTTAGTGAACAAAGTAGTAGAAAAGACTGACTAGTTCTGATAAAACACAGAGAAAGATTAAGCCTTTGTTGGAGAAAATGGTCCTGAGATTACTTGGGACCCAAACTCATATGGGTATCTCTGTCCTCCAACTGACATTTGATAATATTTCAGCCTTTCTAATTTGTAGTACAGATTTTGCTTCTTGGCTAGCAAAGGCTTTGAAAGGAACTGGAAGACATTGACCCTTTGTGGATTATAGTGCAAAGAAGCAGCTCTGCCTCTTGCTGATGCCAAATGAAGATCATTGCTGGCTGGCTAATTTGGATCCATGAGGGCCCATGCAGCAAATTTTTTCCAGTTGTTGTTTATTAGAAGATGGAGGATTATTTTTTTCCTAATAGGAAGAGAAGCCAGAGTGTGTTTTTTTTTAATAATATGGATATTCCCCCAGCCCACAACTTGCTCAAGTTGATGGGCCTGTGATTAATAAAACATCCTGTGGATTGAGTAGTTGAATCTGGATGCACCTCCCTGACTCTTGCAATAAACACAAAGTTAAGAGACCAGTTTTAGTCTTTACACTTGTACTTCCTGCTTTCTTTGAAAAGGACCAATTCTCACTAATTAGAAATTATTGAAATATACAAATTCACAGATAAATTTAAGCATTTACAATAAACTTGATACTTGCCTTTGGTGACCAAAAGGTTGTGATGCAGATGTTCAAGAAGTTACATAATTTAATGTTCATGTACTCAGAATCTTAACATTTAAGTGTTGTAACCGGTGAAATGCATCCAGCTGTTTTTAGAATCGCAACAGAAATTTAATGGATTTGAAGAAAAGCAACATTTTATAATTGGTTTGTTAATGACACAGAGGAAAAGGGATTTTGGGTGTTTTGCACTGCAAAAACTTTTATTCAACAAAAAAACATTTAATAACCTATGGTAACAGGACCTGTATTTGAATGAGCTGAATGAAAATTTTCTCAGTCCCTCTGTTCCTCAGAGTTTCAGAAGTGATTAGCAACAAATAATTGCACACTTTATCTACAGATTCAAAGAAGGAAAGAAGCTTTCCTAGTTTTACAGTGAATTCACCTGAGAACACTAAAAACAGGGCATTTCATCTGAGATTATATGTACCAAAAGCTGGCCTGGCAGTTAAAACCACGGTGGAGTCAGATTTGTAGTTTGATACTTTAAATCAAGAATATGACCCTTTGAGCTTTGATTCTAGATCAATGGATTTTAAGGAAGCTGTGAAAAAACAAAAAAGTCAGCAAATATTTTGTAGCCTTGTCTTATCTTTATTTTTTTGTATTTTTTTTCTTTCATTGTAATCATTTTGCATGCATCAGTTCACTTTAGAAAACCTTCCATTCATAGTTCAAAGTGTTAAGTTATTTGGATTTTTCACTTAACCTGCAGCCTAACATTCGTTTACTAGTTTATAATTTATATTTGTTTATAACTTTACCACTAGTTAAATTATTTTAAATATTAACTTTAATAAAATCCAATATTTAAAAACGAACTTATTCATATACATGAATCCTATCAGCACAATTAAAATTAAACTGATAGTCTGAAATATATTTTGAATATTTGAGAAAGGATATAAAAGCAGGAAGATGTAAAGAAAATTGGAAAGTCCATATTGTATTTAGCTATTTGGGCAGGAATGACCATGAAACGATGTAGCTCATTTGGCAGTGATAGTGCTGGCTGTCAGGAGGAGACAGCCACCACTGGAAATCTGATTTTTGCATCTCTCCTAGGAAAGCTTTTCTGTAAAGAAACAGTTTCTAACCAAGGTGACAAGCTGGTGTATTATTGTTAGCACATTCCCCCAAAATGTTTCCCTATTGGATATATTTGAAGGCAGCTTGCATGCACTGAAATTTAATAGTCTCAAAGTATTTCAGATAAACTACTTTTTTGTTTGATTTTGTAAGCTGTAGGTAAAGTTGGCTCTTCTCTCATAAGTCTGTTATTTCACTAATTAGTTCAAATAAAAGTCCTTTAGATCTTTGAAATAAATTAATTTATATGTCAAGAATGCTGATTTAGACAAAATTCTTCTGGTTATGAGAACACATGTAATGAATGATCAACTCTGGGCATTTTGTGACCCAAGTGCACTAGTTCAAATTAAGAAAAATCTCACTATTGTCACAAATATTTTATAAAAGTTCTGGAACTTCTTAATTACTCTCCACTTAAATAATAACTTCAACAAGCCCTCTGGGGGCAATACCCCATTTTTAGGCTATTTTCAAGACTCTGCTGCTTTCCTTTATCTAGTATTCAAACTGTCTCATCTTTCTGTCACCTCCAAGACCTCAACGTATTATGTTTTAAATTTCTCTCTTCTAAACCTTGACTACCAACTTTTTTGTCTCTATTCAATACAATGCCACTGAAGCAATTTTTGTAGATCCTCTTTGTTCCACCATCTAATCCCTGTGCTGGTTATCCCAAAAAGTCATATAAATGGATCTGTAATGCTACAGTGTCTGAAGAGACACATTAGCATTAATTAAAGGGAAACATCACAGAAAAATTACTTTAATGCTTATCTCCTCTCATTGTCATTCAGCTTAGTGCATAGTTACTTGCAAAGGAGGCTTTAAGTTCCTATTTACAATGTTTAATTAGAATTTTGATTTGAAGTACAAAAAATTTATTTACATAGAATAAGTTGCACAGAGTAAACATTTTATCCATTGTACTGAAACTNAATACTAATGCCAATCCACTAATTAAACAACCATTTTAAACCTTTTGTTCTTGGTACATTCAGTAAAAAACTGTATTTGAAAAAAGGGCAGCTTTTATGATGTTAGAAGTTTAATTAAGAGCTTCAAAAAAGCAGTAGTATTTATTCTGGTACATATTTTATGAGAATAGTGCAGTGCTAGAAAAGGTTCCAAGTTTAAAAAGGCTACATTTGGTTCTTTGGTTTCATTTACATGACTTTATGTGAATATTATCACCAAGGGATGCTTTTCTTTCTAAAGCAGGATTTCAACTTTTTAATCAAAAGAACACAGAAGCCCTGTTTCCCTCTGCTAGCTGTATTTTCAGAAATTACTGACTAATGCAAATGGCAATAGACCCCCCATTACTATTTAAATGAACAGCAGCTGTAAAACAGAGGAAATCTACACTGAAAAACTAGCTGACAGTCACCAGAGGACATGTTTTTATCACATAAGCATCAGTTTCTGTTTCCCTGATGCCACTAGAAAATATTTGAGGGAGAAAATGTAACAAATCAAACTAGATATGCTATTTGCATCTAAATTAATTTGAGTTCCAGAGTGTGATAATTTCAAGAGCTCTGCAGGTGGAGGATGCCCAGAACATCACTAATAACACCCAGCTCTGGACAGAGCCCACAGCTGATGGAATCCATGCTGGGGTCTGTGTCTCTCCAATGCCCTGCCACAGAGAGCTTTAGAGCCACCAGTATGTTTTTTTAAATGCACCTATAACTACTTATTGTGTTTCAGTAGATGTCTGTTCCCAGAACCAGCAGCCCTGTCAGAGATGCTCACGTGCTGGACCATGAAATCCCCAGAAGAGTTACTGACTGTGGAGTTAATTGCAGCAGCAACAAAAGCAGGGAGGCAACGTTTTATGCATAATCCATATGCAGCACATCTAAAATTAATCCAGCAACAAAAAGTACAGATGGAAAGGGCCCAACTGTTGCTATTCTGATGCTGACAGCTTTCAGAAGAATATCAGCTTTTTTTTTTTTTTAATCATCCTGGCCCTTTTGGTTGGAAAACATTTTCAGGCATTATCTGAACNATTTTTTCCCATATAGAATAAAAGGTTGGGAAATTTGAGACATACCAAGCACTAGTTCTGTCCTGCTCTGTTCAGCCAACCTTACTAAATGCTGCTTTGGGAGTAAAAAATGTGAGTGCTTGGTAGAGCCAATGACAGAGAATTACATGATTGTCCCTCTGTCTTGAATCCATGCAAGACACAGAAAACATTGTTTATTTGTCAGGCACATCAAATTGACACAATGTTTAGAGCATACATTTGTTTAATATATTAGAGTTTCACTGCAAAGCAAGGATAGATCATGCAAAGAAACACAACTGGAAAAAGGCAAAACCAGTTGCAAAACAATTGTACTCCTGGAAATGAAAGGCAAAAATTGAGAGAATGGCTCATGGCAGAAAGTTACAGATGGAAGAGAGACTAACTTTGCACTTACTGCCTATTCCATGAGGGAAAAATAGAGAACATACATTAATTTAGGAATATCACAAAGTTTACAATGGTCTACAAGTTTCTCTTTTACACCCTTTTCCTGGGAGCTCATTCTGAATTCCAGGCCAAGCACTTCAGTGCCCAAGCCCCTCTCAGCCCAGCAGTGCACAGACCAAACCATTCCCTCCTTTCAGGCCAACCCAGTCCCAGATCAGACTGCTGCAAACCAGCAGTGTCACCGTCACCTCTCTAGCACAGCAGCACAAGCAAGCTCTGCTCCATGGATCCCCTCAATTCCTTTCCAAAATCTGAGTGTAAGGAGAACTTGTATGTGCTAAGCCTGAAAGGAAGGAACAAGAGCTACCTTTTGCTCTTCTCGATGATTCCTTAATGTTACTCCTGCTTGTTCAAACATTTGCATTCAGCAATGTTGCTGTTGTACCTCCTGAATAATACAACTGGGTGCCTTCTGATCTTTTCCTGCCTTCTGATCTTATCCTGACTGTGCCAAGTCTTTGAGCACATTATGTTTCCATGCACGTGGCAAAGGAAGCGAGACACATCTGGGAATGCCTATCTGAGCATTTGTCAGCTACATGGGCCACAAAAACCCCTGAGATGTGAAGAAAGTAAAATACAGCTCCTACGAGGCGTTACCTCAGCACACTCCACTTGCAGAATCAGAGGAGCTTTTTGCACACACAAGAAGCAGCACTTGGTGGGGGAAAAATTAGCCAGAAAAATACAGTTTGTCCAGCATTACACATAGAGGGCTGTCCACTTTCAGGAGGTCCCCTGCCTGCCAGACAGGATCCTACAACAAGGGGTGTGCAGCTGGTTTCTCTCTTGCTTGGGAAGTGCAGGGTAAGATTCTGCTGTCCTTTGGGGAGGCTGCCATCCGCCCTCGTGTCCTGGTGTGTCTGACCAAGG
>VZUA01011308.1:3923-16576 GCA_013401035.1 Horornis vulcanius | reverse complement strand
CCCACGAGATTGAATATGATTGGATATGTCTCTGCTCAGGTCAGAGCATCAGGCTCTGCAATAAATCCAATCACTTAAACTGCTAAAAGCACAAATTATTGTTAATTCAGATGAAGATACTAGCCCTGCAAGGGGAACACAAAAACATTTCCAACTACATATCAGTGTTTTACGCACAAAATATTCTAGGGAAAAAATGTTATTTATACAATAAAAATATTTAAAAAATGAAGTTGTTTGAAACCTATAGTCCTGCATTCAAAATTAGGACAAAGCATAACATTCCTATTAAAACATTTGGTTACTTGTGAACAGGTCTGAAGATATGCAGCCAATACATNTATATTTTGCTATGCAGTTTCTTGAATGAGTACTGCAAGACAAATCAAATATTTCTAGGTTTACAGTTTAGCCCCGTGCTGGGAAATCTGCTTTAGCATAAACATGAATTTTCACATGAATATGAAACTTCTGAGTTCAGTTTTTGTGTTAATGACAAAGAACTAGGTTTCAAACCAATCTGTTAAAATTATACAAACATGCCCACGAGATTGAATATGATTGGATATGTCTCTGCTCAGGTCAGAGCATCAGGCTCTGCAATAAATCCAATCACTTAAACTGCTAAAAGCACAAATTATTGTTAATTCAGATGAAGATACTAGCCCTGCAAGGGGAACACAAAAACATTTCCAACTACATATCAGTGTTTTACGCACAAAATATTCTAGGGAAAAAATGTTATTTATACAATAAAAATATTTAAAAAATGAAGTTGTTTGAAACCTATAGTCCTGCATTCAAAATTAGGACAAAGCATAACATTCCTATTAAAACATTTGGTTACTTGTGAACAGGTCTGAAGATATGCAGCCAATACATGGATTTCCCCTATCACAAGACACACTGTCATTTGTTCCAAATCCATGAGAAGCAGGATTTGAAAGCAATAAGTATGTAACTAAGTAAATATCAAGAGACGGGGTAAAAAAGAAGAAAATACATCCTCACCTCCACCATTGTCACAGAGTTACATCCTGCATGTTCCTGGAAGGATACAGCAACCAGGGAGCTGATTTTTCTGACGGACTAAATATCCCTTAATGAGACCAGCTGCGGCCATTAAAAACCTCAGCAGCTTTAGGTGATGGGAGGAAGAATGAGACCAATATTTCTCAGGCACAGAAATAGGGTAATCAGGCTGAGAACTCTGCCTGAAGTAACTTGTTTTTAGAGGTTAGTTGGACCTGCTGGGCTTTAAAACAGGATACAACTTTCCCTCTGGATCTCCTGAAACCTTTGCATTGACTGTAAAGTTAGCAATTAGCTCTGGCATGGCACAGGTGCTAACCACACCTGAGAGCCAAAGTCATTTGAAACAGCTGATTTTGAAAACACTGATATTTGTCCTGGTGCATTTAATTGTCAGAGCAGTAATTCAATTTTTTAAAACCCCCTCTAATGATAGCTTCTATATTGACTCTTTTATAACAAGTTTTCTAAAGATTTTGATCTTCAAACAAACCCAAATGGCTGTTGTAGAAAAACACTGTTGAAAGGTTTTCAGATAAAAGCAAAAGAAAGGCAAAGAAAGGCAGCCATGTTTTATTCAAATTGATGTTAAATGATCAATTCCATTTTTCTGGAGCTAGATGACCACTGGCTCTAGCAGGCTCTTTACTCTTTTGTCTCAGGCCTTTTCTGGCCTTTCTTTCAAAACTTCATACCTTTTTTCAGCCTCCTCTCAGATTCAAAATATCTCACTCTTTATAAACGCAGTCCTTTTTGTTTTGAAAAGTGCACAGGAGCTGAAATAACCTTATATTCCCGACTTATGCTTTAGCTTTTCTCTAGATATTTTTGGAAAACTTGTAAAATTCCACACATGCCAGTTCTGATGTAGAAACTGTGCAACAAAAAGCAATGCAATCCTTTTTCCTGACAACTTGCCTGGAAAGGAAAACCAGTATAGTATTACAATCCACTAGTCAGTATTAAAGTGGGGTAAATTCTACAATATTTTTTTTTCTGTTATTTTACACTATACACATTTTTGTGGTTCTAGAAAAGATGATATAGAAGCAAATTAAAATTTTGCTCCAGGACTTAGTGTCACAATTTTTGGTCCTTATATTTCTTGTTACTCATCTGTATCTTCCTAGCAAGAACCCTGGTATTGTTTGCAAAAGTCATTTTTCTGAGTCTCATCACTATGGGTCTCGATAATGTTTTTATTAATGAGTAATCACTATGTATCAAAAGTCTTGCTCATTTGTTCCATCTAGGAGATAATTCCTGTCCTCAGATGCCACTCGTTTGAATAGAGACTCCTGCATACATCCAATTCTTTTTGTTCTTTCTGTTTGTGGGGGTTTTGTTTTGTTTTAGTACTTAAAAAAAATTTTAAAACACTCTGGAAAAATAAATCACATGTACGAAATGATAGACCATATCCCCACCCCCCAGATGGGTTATTTTGGGTCACATTTCATTTTCACATCAAGAAAAAACTGGATGAATAGTGAATGGGAAAGTATCATTCTAATTGGAATCCTGCTGGTTTATGCAGGCCTGCACATCTGGAATAGGGTGGGAAAAGAGAAACAGAAGAGTGGGATTCTTCTCACTAGACAAAAACAGGGAGTCTGGAAGGCACATGTTGTCTGGTTTCTGAAGCTACAGCGAAAGTTAGCATTCAGAAAAGAAAATGTTCAACAACAAGCCCTCCCTCCCCACATATCTCAGTTCAGAAGTGCTCCTGTTCTCTCTTTGGAGCTTTGGTACAGACCTCCACCACCTCTGTTAGTCACTTTCTATGAATATGTGGGCTATTTTTCTCCTCTGTAGGCCCCAGTGAACCCTTAACTGGGGTATCAAAGTGATTCCTCTCCAGCCAGCCTCCTAGTTACACTTTAACAGGAACTGCCCTCTTACCATAGAGCAATTTAGGCAGGCAAACACGTTCATTCATGTGACTGATAAAACGTGTTTGCTTTGTGTTAAAGAATCTATAAAAACCTTTTCTAACACTGTATTGAAAGAGTCATGAAGGTTTCATTAGTGGTAAACAACTTCAGTGCCTTATCTGGGTCACTATGGTGTTACACACATGGGTCTGGGCCCAGGGGCCTTTACAGCTCTTTGGAAGCTTCATCTTGAACTCCAGCTGAGCCCCCAGGCAGGGAAAGAGCAGGGGCACGGCCTCTCCGGAACTGAGAAATTACACCCTGTCTCACAGAGGAGAGGGGTGGCACGTCCACCCCGGAATGCACGTCTGCATTCACTCCACTGAGGTGCCAAAGGGCTCCAGGGAGCTCCAAAGCATGCAGCCAAGCCACTTCTACACCAAAGTCCAGGAGAGGGACAATGCATGCTGTTGGCTAAACATATGCTACAGGAAGAAGCCACAAGATTACATTAGTCTGTTTTAAAAGAGAGTGACAGTGTGGTGATGTACTGTGAGGAAGTATCACATAACCCAAGAACTATTTTTTTTATTACTTTATTATTATTTTGTCATCTCCATCTTATTTAACTCTCCATGCATACTTCCCAATCCATCATACAGCATAATTACATTCAGTGAATGAGCTCTCAAGTTACATTGCAAAAAGAAGCTCATTCTTAGAAGTTTCTCAACTGAGTCGTAAGCAATTAAAACCATCTCTGAGTGCTTTGTTTAATTTTCTTCAATGGAAGAAGTCTTAGAAGTAGGTAGAAGTAATTTCCTTTTCAGAAGGGCCATGAATTCATATTATGGCATATGAATAATGCATTGTTCTATTTAAAACATCTGAAGAGCCAGCAGGTTTCAGGTCTGCTGAAAGCTGGACCTAGTGGCAACATAAAGAAGGGGACTAAAGTCCTGCAAATAAGTCAAACACAAGTAATGCAGTGCTGAGGGTTGCCTCGTCTGTCAGATGCAGGGGGCCAATAGAAGAGGGGACCTTGTCTTGTTCCAAGCACAAAGTTGGCTGGAGACATGTTAAAAAAAGTAACTTAGTAAGACTAGTCTACTTCATAGAGGGCAAGTTATTTTGTCTCAGCCACTTGACCGTGAGCAAGATCCAGATACTTCCCACTGAAAATAGAAAACTTGTGAAAAAAATATTTCCCTCAGTGCTAGTGTCGCTGAAGCAGCACACCCATCATATCAGCACAGCCAGTTTTTATAACTAACCCTTTCTAACCAATTTTATAACTCACCACTAAACCATTAACTCTTTCAGATCTTAGACAGAGAACACATCAGGTGTATTATGCAGCTGCAATTCTGACTGCATAGTTCTACCACCTTTAACATCACTTAGACTTTGCTGAGCTCAGTAACCCCTATTAACTTTTTCACCATAAATATATGGTCAAGAGATTGAAACAATTGGTGCACAAACGTGTTTAGAAACGTAAACAGTATTTAGGATCTTCTCTTACTTCTGAGAAACAGTGTATTTGTTAAAAAAAAGTACAGCTATAACAGCAAAATCTTTGTTTCTGAATAATGTTTGCATAATCAGGACTGACACTTAGGTATTTTTCTGCTCTGGTTAATCTCAGTGCCTTCTGCAAAACATATAAAGTGATTCTCCACGATTTCCATTGGCTGTCTGGACAAAAGGCTCTTTGTGCACTGCAGGACCAAAAGCATTACATGCAGTAAATATTTGAGCTGAAGGTGTGCTACTGATAGATTTGTATGCACTATCGTTATTTTATGCTATTCATTTTGTTGGCTTGCATCCCACTGTGTGGCCCAGTAAAGTAAATGACTGCTCAGAAAGCTGCTGAGCAGGAAAGAACCTGCTGCATAATGCACAAATTGCAACAGATGATTGCTACTTCAGACAATAAAAAGCTTGTTATTTTTAATAGCTGGGAGGACGTATGCTTATTGGACTACATAATACACTGTAATGACTCACAAGACATTTTTAAATACTACAATATTATCTTCATTTACTTCAGATCCACCTAGTCAGGTCAATATATATAAAATAGATATATTACACTTTAAATAAAAACCTATAACAACGACAACAACAGAAAACTTCTATCATGCTTATAGTGGGGCTCCACTCATTTAGCCTTAACTAACTGAAAGATGAACAAACTTTGAACAAACAAAATATGAACTAGATGAAAGGATCAACAGCTTTGATAGACCTATTATTCTGCTTTAATTTTACGAAACAAAACACCTGCTTCAGATAGGTCCAACTTCTAGGCAGTGAAAATATATGGGGTTAATTCATTCCTAATGGGTTTGTTTCTTTGATAAGTACCTTACTATAGCTGAAGAAAAATGCCCTTGAGAATGAGAAAAAGAGGCAGAAGTTGTGCCTTTGTTAAAGTGGAATTTATATTATTGTGTGGGGACAAACGAGTTAAATTTAAGTTACTTCTGCTGCCATTACTTGCCTAAATCCTCCTTTACCAAAAGAACAGCCCTATTGAAGTATCACTGCTATTAGCTAAAGGGTTAGGCAAATAAAGCTGGCAGAGGTGACAGCATGATATAATACTTCTTTTTTCAAATACCATATGAATGTGTTTCCTATCATGTTCCTCTTCCACTTAAGTGCCAAAAACAAGCCAAAGATCTCAAAATCTTATCCTCTATCTCATGAGTGGAATAAATACCCAATCCTGTACATGGTGAATAAAAACTGAGCCATGTGCTTTAGATCATTTCAAGATTAAAACAAAAAGCATACTTGAATCTCTACCAGGGATTTAACACACAGAATTCCTAATAGATATCCTGGAACAATATCACGCTATTTATTCTCTTCCTGTAGGCTTGGCAACTTTATTCCTGCAATATAGCATTTCTAAAAATATTTTTTAAAATTGCTTATACAACAAGCAAGGTTATTTTTTAGTATTAATCCTTATAATGAGATAATGGGAACTTCCAGATGCCAGCCCAATCTATGTCTGGAAAATAATGTGCCCCATGTGGCCCATAATTAACCCATACTCTATAAGATGTGCCCCAATGACTTAGCAGAACCTTCTTTGAATGAGAACAAAAGACATTACATCTAATTTAAGGACACAAATTAATAATACTGAAATGAAACCAAAGATTACACCCATCAATATTGTCCTCAATTATGATATTTCAAAGCAATCAGGAGATTTTTAAATTCTATTTGGGGATGTTTTCCTAAGAGAAAAGAGGAAGGAAAAAAAAAAAGCAGAGAAGGGGTAGGAGGTTTTTAGTCTTACTATGAGTCTTGGAATGGAGTACTTTGAGCTAAGATGTCATCTGCTTTTTAATTCATAAGTGTAATTAACAAAATAGTGATAGAAGAATAGAATTCTTTAATCAAAGCTGTAAGAGTTTCTATAAGATGTGTGATTCAACTAAAACAAAATGTATTGTCTTCCTCAAGAAATTACATGACACAGTTCTCTAGTGTAAGGTAACAGGGGATAAGAGAATATTCTGGGTTGGATGTCTCTAGATCAACCCCTTCCTCAAGGCAGGCTCAGGCATGTGGTCACACCAGAACACTCAGGGCTGGGACCAAATGGGTTTTAGAAACCTTCAAGGACAGAGACCACACAGCCCCCTGGACACTGCCTGACTGCCCTCATGGAAAGCAGATTTCTTCCTGTCCACAGTTTGCTTTTCCCTTGTTTCAGACCCCTGCTGGGTCTCAGCCTCCCACCACACCCTGCTGCCCACAGTGGCAGCACATGCTCAGGCACTGCAGGGCTGCTGTTGGTCTCCCCTTGAAGCTACCTCCACCTCAGGCTGAAAACCCATTATTTTTCAGCAGCAAGTCCATAATATGTAACACAAATCATCATAAATCCTCCTGCACTTGGGCAAACTTCAGCTGACATCACCCCTCGTAGTGTCAATCAAAGAAAATGCTGACAAGTGACATGGAAGCTCCAATCTGTCTGCTTCCATCAGATGGACTGCATGAACCAAAAATTTACTCCAATTCCTAATTTCACTTCCTTTCATTGCAGCCTCCAGCAGCACCTGAGGCACCCCACAAGAACCAATGAATTTTTTGTGCTGTATTCAAACATGCTGCAACTCTAGGCATTATTATGACTATAAAAATAGTGAGTTGATTGTACAACACAAATTGTTGACTGTGTTACAGCTTCCCAATGCCAAGAATATGCACCTGATGAGGCAAAAGGTAACACAAAGTCTGCTACAGGTCCAGCAGGTGCATTATTCAGGCAGAAATTATCTTTTACTATGAGCATAATTTCATACCTTTCTACCCAGCTCTGGAGAGGCATCAAAGGTCTAAAAACTCGAAGATTTTTGGGAGGATATGAAGAGTATAACGATGAGTTATCTAATGAGTACATTGATTTTCTAGCCCATTGTACAATATCCTATTATATATTATAATGGAAATGATGTCTGTGTGTGCTTTTTGGCTTACTCCACCATGACACCAGCCAGCCACCATTAGGTAATCATGCCCTGCTAAACCAGACACAGATGGCTTCTGCATGGAGGCAGATGAGGAACTTTCTTGCATCCCATTCCACTACCTGGCTCAGAAATATGACAACAAGCAGCCAGGGATACAGTCACATCTGATAATGCCACAGCCACTTTTTCTACTCTGAATATTTATGATTGAAGTGTAACCAAAGCATGGATATGCTTATGCATACCAGAAGCAGAAAGCAATATTGAAACAAAAGTAGTTCACATCCTGCCTTTTAATACATTGGTCTGAAATTTCAGTTTAACAACACATTTCAANCCATCAATTGTCCTTTCACAGAAAGGAATGTAAAAACATGATAAAGAGTACTATAAACATTACTTTGTTTACATGAAGTTTCTAACTCCAAGGCTGAAGGCTGTGAAACAAGGCGACAATCCTATATGAACCACTCGGTCTCTCTTACCTGCAAAAAACAATTGAAAAATGCCCTTTTTGATGCCCACTCTGTTTGCTGTTGTTGTTTTATAATGTCAGCCTTTTGGGGAAAATACATTACTTTCTCCTTTCAAGAGCTATATATTAAGAGAGTAAATCTCGTTCAAGTAGATACTAATTTGGGAGGGCCTTAGATCCTAAAGTTGAGCAGGAGAAGTGCACTTGAGCAGGGAGCAGAAACCAACTGCCTGAGATTCCATCATGGTGTTTGGACAGGGCTTTAGGTAAACACCAAGCACCACAGCTCACAGCATTCTCCCCAGCACCCAGCTTTGCACCCATGAGATACATTCTGTTTAATTGGTGTTCTAAGCAATAATGTTACATGAGGTGAAAGCAATATGGAAACCTGAAGATGTGGAAACACAGGATACAAATAGCGTGGCAATGGCATGAATTATCTAGCAAGATTAACTCAGCATTTATAACCTGTCAGCATTCCACTGGTCACCTAAAAAGGAAGGACAATTTAGGAATGCTGCTGACATTCACAAAGCCATTTGTAGACACTTTTTATTGGACCTAAGAAATAGTTACTCTTTTTCAGGAGAACATAATGAACAAATAGGTGGGTGGCAGGAGAGAGAAGTTTTGGGGCAATATAACATTCAAAACTCCTTTGATAGTCTTGAGCACTCATAAGAAAAACTGAACTTAGCCAAGAAAGCAATTAAAGTTTCAAGCCAAATCCTCTGTGGACATAAATCAATTGCACTATTTTATACAAAGTGAAGAGCTGGTCCTGAAATGAATTCACCCTGCTGCTGTGTTATCAAGGAGCTTCTATTCACCCCTCTTGCTCACCAGCGCTTGAAAGGAAGCATCCCATGAAGTATATGCCAGAATCCACACAATTATCTCATTGCATTTCCTCATCCTATCCCCTCTGCTGATGACCTCTGGACCCTTTCTTTCAAATCCTCTGTGTTCTGATACCCCCACTGCACAAACATGGTTACCTATTTCCTACAGAAATAAACTTTGTTCAGTAACCATGGACATAGCTTATCCAGTCAGGAAAACACAAAAAACAACTGTCCATTGTGAAAAAAATGAAAACGCTCCTGTTCCCATTCAGTGACCCCATCCCCACTGACACCAGAGCAGCAATTTTTCTTATCTGAGGAAACATGACCACATGGGAGAAGATTACATGCTGGAATATTGCAGTCACATTGAGCAATACCTTGCTTTTTCCTCTTCTGTAATCACAGTACTGAAGGATAGATCTGACAGGATTTTATTGACACAGACTTTTTATAGATCCAGTTAAAAGGTCCCCAGACACTCATTCAGCTTCCTGTACATATAGTACAAAAGCACTGCAGAATCATTGTTAATGAAAATACATTTTACTGTGAATAAGCAGGGCAGGAGAGAGGGGAATTCCAAAAGACCTTAACAGACACCACTTCAGTGTGACACATTACCTGTGTTAGTTTGCCATAACCAAACAGGAATACTTTCTCTTATCATTAAGGGAATTGTAAGACATGGCCTCAGTCCTTAGCCCACATCTATCTGATTGAACTTTGGCATATGTCTCCTTCACCTCATTTCCCTATCTCAGCAATAAAGACTGGTTCCTTCACTTCATCTATCTTGTCAAATTAGACATGTACATGAACCCTTTCACCCTACGTAATGTGGTTGGAATAATGCAAGAGAGCCCTAAAAGCCTCATATCCAGCCACAAAAAGATCCCTGCAGTGAAACACAGAAGCCATTAAGCTACTTAGGGAAGTAACACACTATGTAAGTCAGATCTCAGTTGAGCTTCCAGAATTACATGGATTGATTATAGTTTTAATTTTATGTACTTTGAGATCCTTAGCTGAAGAATTCAGCCAACTATCACAATAATACCATCAACAGTAGTTAAAATTGGAGAATAACTGCATCCTCAGCCTCTTGATTTCACATATGTATCCACTTTTGGTGCTAATTTTTTCTATGCTTTAAGGTAAAAACAAAACACACCACCAGTGCATCTTGCTAAAATGGGAGCAAATTCCCAACAGATTTTGCGCTACTGAACAGTGGGAAAGAAGTACACACACACACTTTTTCCCATTGTAATTAAGCTCTAACCATACTTGCTTTTGAATAGGACAATAGCAAAAACAGCTGAAGTTTGAAATGTGATACTCAGCACACAAATTGTCCTTAATAAGAAGTACCTGATGTGCTGTGTTTGAGGTAGACATGGGTTTTGTTTTTTTTCCTCAGTACTAATTGACTGAAAAAAAATCCCTTCTAATTTTAGCAGAGCCTAATAAAGTTGTGCCTTTCTGATATCACAACAGTTACCTTCACCCAGACTGACAAGCTTACAGGCTGCTGAAAAGATTTGTGTGAGGGAAATGTTCATAGATAACATCACACTGTCCGATTCATAAAGTGATAGAAACCTGAGTAAAAAGACCTAAAAAAGTTCACTGATCCATAAGAGACCAAAGATTGGCTCTGGCAACTCAGACTTAACTCAGTCTAAATCACAGATGGAGTCAGAACACCATTTCTTCTGAGAAAACTTGTGATTGTCTGTGAACTACACTATGCCTTGAACTGCTTTTCACTGAGGTGGAGGTCTTCAGTCCTCTCTCTTCTCCAGTCATGAAAGATTTGGAAATTATTGTTCTGGATATCCCACTTCCTTTGTAAGTAAGCTTAAGTCCCCTTTCCACTCCTGCGTGTGGAGAAAGAAACGCTGTTCTACACTGGATACTGCTGCTACCACCCTCATCTACCTTCAGAGTGCAATTCTCCTGCAAGTCAGATAACTATTTTCACAGAACTCTTCTAGTTTTAGCTTATTTATGGGTTATTTGTTTACTCTTTCATCTCTGTGGCCACTACAGGGTCACATCTGTAATGTACTAAGTCTGATCGTCTCGGTGTGAGAGTGGTCCCTGAGGAACCTCCTTATCCTTTGGATCAAGGATTTGAAAGAGAAAAGCATAGCTGTATGGGCCACTAATATACAGTGTGTGCCATGGGGACCATCAGGATCCTGAGCCATTATCAGATCAAATCACAGGCACTGAAGATTACATGCAAGATAGAGAGCCAGAAAAATGTCATGACTTAAAGGATTTGGAACTTGGTCTTGTGTAATCCAGGAACACTCTCATGAAAATCTCTCAGTGTATGGGCACCTGAAGGAATCAGGCTGGCATGGAGGACCATCAGTCTGGATATCTAGGCCCTATTAACTCTAGAGAGATCAAGTGCAACTCAAATACAAAGGCAGTCAAACACATATTATAATTTAGATGTGTCAAAGTAATCTGTCCAGGCAGAAACAAAAAAGGCAATATATTTACAGGGTTGTGACCATGCATATCACTCTTATTTAATGTTGTCTTTTAGTCATGGAAGATACTCATTTATGGATTGCTCCATAAATGGTTGTAACTTCCCCCCTGCAGCCAATCTAACACTTTGCAAACTCCGTTTCACCTACCCCATGCTCCACCACAGTAAAAGCTCAGCAGTGCATGGTCTTCCACTCACGGATCTTAGCTGGTTAAGTTTCCAGTTTAGCAGATTTAAAACATTGCTAACGTTCATAATTTAACACTGCAGCAAGCCAAACCCAGGTTCTAACCAGAAAAACAGACACCTCATGCGTGCTGCTCTAGCTTTCCAGCTCAAATAATTGTCTTATGTCTGCCAACACAGGACACATGAGTAAGACATTGGCACTGAAGTGAAAACTGCAAGATCACTTATCAGGGTTTGCAAGCTTTTCTTAGCAACAGAAAAGGCAACCATCACTTTCTGTCTGTGCAGGATTTCAGCAGAAACAAGTCTCTTTAATTTCATGAAGCAGAGAGAGCTTTTCAGGCTTACACAAGGGGTCATGTACAGCATTCTAGCAGCGCTGCCTGGATATCATCAAATATAGAAGTGCCCACTGCCTCGTTTCCCATCCTTGTCCAACTGAAAATTTTAGCTAATTATAGCTACACTTTCTGCTGCCTTTCAATTACCTTTAAAACTGATTCTAAGAAGGTCATGTCCAACACCACTATTTATCTATACCAAAATCCTAGCGTCTCCTTGCAACACTCAGTCTAAAGTGTCTGGCATTGCTGTGAGTCTGGGACAACAGTCAGTCTAAATCCTGATCCTTATGCTGATGTTTTCCAAATTAAGAGAAAAACATTTTTCTCACCTGTAGGTCTTCCTAAGCCTTAAAGATACTTGTGAGGACTGCATGTTAGAAAAGGATCAGGACTTGATTCTGAGATGTGCTAAGACAACTCTGTTCTTCGTATCTGCCGAAACAGGTCATTATGAGGCATCCACTGTGGCAGAGCCTTTAGTCAGAATAAAGATTTAAAGGCAAGAAGTGGTGCCAGGGATGCTGGCAGGAAGTGTCACAAAGATGTGTCAAAGACAGAAGAAGCAGCTCAGTGAGATCACAGAGGTGATCTTCAACATCCACCATTCTCAGTCTTCAGCCAGTACCAGGTTGGTGGCAACACATGACAAAAATCCTGGGGATGAAAAACTGTAGCAATTACCAGCAAAATGCACACTCCACCATGACACATGTGCCATTTACATCTTTAAGTTTTCTCAGTGATTTTTCCAGCATTGAAACACAGAAATAAAGCTAAATTTTCTTTATACCTTTCCTATTCTTCTTCCCCAACATGATTAAAAATTCAGAGTATAATAGATCCATACCTATGTTGTTATCTACCATTAGATGAA
>VZUA01011295.1:6160-17353 GCA_013401035.1 Horornis vulcanius | reverse complement strand
GCCCCGCCGCCGCCGACGCTGCCGTCGCCCAACTCCTCCTTCACCAGCCTGGTGTCCCCGTACCGGACCCCCATCTACGAGCCGACCCCCGTCCACCCGGCCTTCTCCCACCACCTCGCCGCCACCTATGGCACCGGCGCCTACGCCGGGCCCCTCTACTCCTTCCCCCGCGCCGTCGGCGACTACGCGCACGCCCTGATCCGGCAGGACCCCCTGGGTAAGCTGTGTACCCCACCCCGTCCCCCGAGGCTGCCGCGCAGCTCTCGCCCCGTCCCCATCCCGCCGTCGGGGCAGGGGTAAATGGGAAGTGCCCGAAAGCGGTCCCCTTTCCCGCCCGCCCCGCCGCTTCTCTGTGTTCCCCCTGCTCCCTCCGGCCCCCGTCTGATTTACAGTAAATTAAAGACGTGCCGCACTCGGAGTCTGTCAGCGAGACCACAGTGCGCGGCCGCGGTGACTCAGATTTGTTTTCCTTCAAACCAAGTGACTCTGAGAGTGTCCTTAGTAATGTTGCGTGTGGTTTTGGTGGGGAGTTTTAATTGTGCTTGGAGATCGCATGGCAGATCTCAGTCTTTCCTGCGTATGACTTGAAAAACTGTCGGGAGGCCGGCTCCGCTCGCTGGGGCCCCCGAGGTTCCTCCGCGGGTCGGCTCGGGCCGCGGCGACCACTTCGGGCCCTTGGCCGGGGGAAGCGACCCCTCTGCGGGGGCTGAGCCCCGTGCCCGAGCTGCAGCACTTGTTCTTAGTGATTGCAAAAGTGGACCTGACTCACCACATTTGTGCAGTGAAAGAGGCTGACCCTTTCCGTTCATACAGGAAACCTTGAGCTCTCGATAGGAGTAAATCTGGTTTCAGAAGCTGTTAAGTGTTTTCCTGGCCGCCTGAAGCAGGCTCTTCCCCGGGAGTCGTGCACATTGCTGATTACTTTATCGACATCCTCAATACAGACAAATTCAGGAAACACTCGACTTCTGATAGCCGGGATCCGTTTTTCTGATATTGTTCATTTCCTCTGTGTGGGATGTGACTTTATGACAGCTAAAATAACCAGTTGCTTCCTATTTTTTGAGTCTGTTTTGCACCAGAATTACTAAAGCCTGACGCAAGCAAAATCTCGAAAAACAATGCAGCAAATTGCAAAGGGTGCAGGCAGAAAGACAAACAGCGTGACTCAGTAGCACTGGCCGGAGCCACCTGCCCCGGGACGCGGCCGCGGCTCCGCAGCGGGGCTGCTTCCCCGCCGTGTCGCTGCCTGCACCGCCTCGCCCCTCACCCGGCCCGGGGCTGAGCCTGGCGGGCACCCCTCGCCCTCTGGAGAGCAAACCCCCAGCCGAGGGTGGGGGCCGTGGGGGCTCTTCTTCCTAGAAGCCCAATGCCCTCCTGTTGGTGCATCACCCCTGCGCAGCCCTGCGATGTCCCCGCAGGGACCCGGGCACTGGCTTGGAGAAAGGGAGACAGTTTCTTTAGGGCATCGTGGTGAAAGAGCAGAAGGAAGNTTTTTTTTTTTTTTTTTTTTCTCTTTCTTTGCGAGATAGACCAACAGGAAACACATTGACGGAAATGTTGCCAAAGCCCGTGAGTGACTTTAACTGGTCGCTCTGTTTGGCGGAGGGGAAAAAATCAGAGAGGGGAAAGATCAGAGTAGGAACTGAGAGAAATAAAATCAGGCGAAGGAAATTAGCGAGCCCTGGACCCGGCGCGCTACCAGGCCTGGGCACGGCAGGGCCGGGGCTCCCCAGTCACGCGTGTCCGCGGCCGGCCAGTGACCCTCGGCGCTGTGCCTCTCTTTGTAGGGAAGCCGCTGCTGTGGAGCCCCTTCATCCAGCGGCCGCTGCACAAGAGGAAGGGGGGGCAGGTCCGCTTCTCCAACGACCAGACCATCGAGTTGGAGAAGAAGTTCGAGACGCAGAAATACCTCTCCCCACCGGAGAGGAAGCGCCTGGCCAAGATGCTGCAGCTCAGCGAGAGGCAGGTGAGGCTGTGCCCCCGCCCCGGGGAACCGCACCCCCTTCCCGGCCGCTCCAGGCCCTGCCGTGCAGCTGCTGTCGGTGCATCGCTCCCGGGGATCTGGCCGGCTCGAGGTCGGCAGGGAAGAGGTGCTTGGCAGGTTCTTGCCTTTTGCTTGTGGCTTGGGTAGGGCTCCAGGCGCCTACTGGCTCCAAAACTACCCCGCACGTTTTCTCGTTGTCGTTGCTCAGGTCAAAACCTGGTTTCAGAATCGCAGAGCCAAATGGAGGCGTCTAAAGCAGGTACGTAGATGTTTCTGTTTCTATAGAAATAAGTATTTTAATTGTCTTATCTTACACCGTGCTCGCCTATTCCAGGTTGTATGCAGAAGTCATCTGAAAGGCTGTTTAACCTCTTCACCTTGATTAAAAAGACAAATAGTCATGCTGGAATCCATGAGGGCTCGTTCAGGCAGCACTAACGCTAAAAGCTTCTAATGCAGTTCCTATATCAATTATGCCCGTCTTTCACACACCACCTATTAAAACTCCACGCTAATTGTTTTGTAAACCCATATGTTGTTTAGCCAATTAACGTGGAGAAGATAAGTAATTGTCAGTAAATTACTTAGGCAGTTTTTCTGGAGAACGTTAACTGGTGTTTTCAAACGTCCTCTCTTAATAAACACAAGTTGATGTATTTTGCTAACATCGGGAGAAGGCAGGTACAAACACCTTGTTTTGAGGAGCCACCTGGAAAACTGAGTAGCTTTTACTTTCCTTTCACAAGCAGCTACAGTGTATGAGGCTAAGAAGTTAAATCACTTTCTCTTCCCTTAGAAATCATGCTCAAGCAGATAATTACTTTGGGGTTTTTATGGCACGTTGGGGCTGTGCCTGGCTCAGCAAAACTGAGGTCCCTCGGCTCATATATTTTTGAAAAATTCCAACATTTTGGCCTGAGTCTGGCTTCAGTAACTGTGACATGGACACACATGTTTTACAGGCAAATTAGCCTTTAATATAAAAGTAAAAGGAAAAAAAAACTAATCACAGTACCACACTCTAGATTAATCTGTTCTGCAACCTTCACCTGAGTTTAACTCAGTCTTCAGTTGATTTTTTAATAAAGTCCTATTATTCTGGCAAGAGGCCGGCTAGGACCCAACCCATGCCGCAGTGTCCGGAGAGCTCGCTTGGGATCTCGGCCATTTTAGGTCATTTCCTCCTTTTCATTCAGTCACATCCATTTCTCCAAGCTCGCAAGGTTATATCATGGGTACGTGTCTCTGCCTGCTTTTTCTTTAGAGTAGCATTTCATGCCCCCTTAGGGGACTGGGCTCTCCAGAGAGGTGCCAACACAGGGCTACTCTTGCCTTCACAAACAGGGTTTTGGTCTGGTTTTAGTGGTGAGTGTTTTAATGTTGAGTTTTAGCTTAATTAGTAATTTTTTTCCATTTGCTTTTGGGCCACTGATGGATTCAACCTCCCTCCTCTTGCTGCCGGGTGTAATTAAAGAAAGATCAGGGCAGGAGGAAGCTGTGTGTCGGTGTTTGTAGACTCATAATAAACATTTGCTTTGCTAAAGACAAAAGTTCAGAGGTTCCTGGGCTCTAGCAGCTCCTGACTCTTTTGAAGTGGCTGTGATAACCATCGCCAAGGAGCCTTATTCACGGCAGCAGCCCCTGTGGCTGTGTGGGAGTGGGATCAGAGCCCTCGCCTGGCCCTGTCCCACTCGGGCAGATTTATAGGCAGGAGGCCCAGGGAGGTAGCAGGACGCCTGCCTTTTTCTGCAAGAAACCCAAGGTAGTTTTCCCGCACAGCACAGCTGGAATTTCTGGGCCTCCTGTCTCTGTGGCCTATAGTTCTGTACCAAGCAGGATTCTTTCCTTGCAGGAGAACCCCCAGGCCACCAAAAAAGAAGAAGTAGAAGGTGCTGACAGTCACAGTGACCAAAGGCCGGAGAGCTGCCAGAGCCCGGAGCAGAAGGGTAAGGAGGTCTCTCTGGATGGCTCACAGTACACCCCCTCACCAGCCTCACAGGAGGACCTGGAGTCAGAGGTCTCTGATGACTCTGATCAAGAAGTGGACATTGAAGGCGATAAAGGCTATTACACTGCTGCCCACTAACAGTCCCATGCAGAGAGTGGACCCTAACTTGGCTTGCACTTTACCAGGGGCTGGTTTGAAAGAATATTGTGCTACAGGAGAAAACTTTCACCGTTACACTGAAAGAAAAAAGCATCACCAAATAGACTAATTTTATAATGAGCAAAGAAAGAAAGAAAGGTGTATTTTCTGCAAGCAGTTCAGTTTTGGCATCCCTAATTTGGTTAAAGGACCGTGGTTTGTATTTAATTATTTGTAAGATATGTTTGTACAATAATCAATGTTGTAACTGGAATATAATCCTGCACCCTGTCTTTACTCATGGTGGTGGAGAGGGTCTGAATCAGCTGCTGTCGGTGATCAGGCAAAACTCTAACTATTGTGGAAGTGACTATGGATTGCAGGAATAAGCCCTTTGTATGTGTAAACAAACGTACTTTAAATAGATTAATTTAAACGCCCTTTGTAAGCAGAGAAACATGTTCTGTGAAATAGGGAGGGATTTGACCATCCCAAGAAGTGCCTTATGCTCACACCTTTTTATGTGTCGTGGTGCTCTCTACTGAGACGTCCCTCCATTTGTCAGGTAGAGTTGTCAGATAGATTCCTTTTTCTTCTTCTGCGAGATTAAATGTGCCTTCTCAGATTTTTGAGAATTTTGCCTCAGAGTTTGGATGATTCCATTTGCAGAAAAAAAAATATTTTTCTCCTTTAAAATCTCTAGGACTGTTTTTTTATGGATTTCCTATTTGAGAAGAAACTGCAGGGAGCAATAGGGCTCTGCTGCAGGACAGAAACTGGTATTAGCTGCAAGGGCGTAAGTGAGGTGGGAAGATAATGCCTATTGTACACGTATTTGCTTCTGTACATACTAGTTTTCTTTAAAAGTCTCGTGGTTTTTATACCTCACATTGTTCATATTTTGTACATATTTGTTCAGTGTTAAAAAAATGGCAAAACCTGGTATTTAATTTTTGATGGACATATCTGTGAAATAAACCTAAACTCTGCAACACTCGCCACTCTGGCTGTCCAGTTACTGGCAGGAGAACCCCCAAACCTCTCCTCTGCCAGGTGTGTTGTAAGCAGCTTTTCCCTCAGTACGGTGCCGGTCACCAGGCACCCCGCAGCAGCTTTCTGGGCGCCCTCGGTTGCAGGAGTCTCCTGTGGGCTCTCTGCTGTATTTTTTTGCTGTGTTTCAGCTTCCCACCCCGCGTTTCTGTTTTGCCTGTGCCCATGCCCACACGGAATGGGCTCTGTGGCGGGAGGAGGAAAACCTGGCCGGCAAGCCCAGGCTGGAAGCGTGGGTGTTTACCCCCGAGTCGCCCTGACCTTGGGGGGCCGGGGAAGGGGTGCGGGCTGGCGGAGGATCGGGGCCGGCAGGGCCTGCTCAGGGCCGGGCATCGACCCCAGCCGGGGCAGACGCTGACCCACCTGAGTCAACAGTGGTTATTCATCGGCCTTCGAAATTACGTCGGCGCGGTGAAGGAGCATGGAACCCGAGGTACAAGAATTGCCCCCAGGAGCGGGTATCCTGGGTGGGCACCCGCGTGGGTATTCAGCCCCTCCAGGTGCCACAGGGAACAGGGATTTACACCTGGGCAAGTGTCACAGAGGCTTTTAGTGCCAAGAAATGTTTTTAGATAGCAACAAGTGACTTGTGACTGGCGAGGGAGGATGGCCCGTAGAGCAGACAAGGTGTTGCTTCTAAGCGAGTTAATTCCTTGAGAAACATCAGTTGAGTTTTCTGAATAAGTGGCTTTAACTTTGGTTTATTCGAAAGCCGCTCTCACGAACGGGGCCCGAAAAGACGAAGTGATGGGGTGGTTCTGTGCCCCCTGCCCGTGCACGCCGCGCACAAGCTCCGGCCGCACCCCGATCGGGGCCGCGGCAGGGCCGAGCGCTCGCCGCTCTCATGGCGGCCCCGGGGAGGCGGCCACCGGCCCCTGGTTTTTGTTTGGTGACAAAGGGAGCTTCGGGGCGTCCCTGGGCTCCTCTCCGCCTTTGCGCCGGGGTCGAGCCGCAGCGCGGTGCGCGCCACGCGAGGAATCGCTGCCGGGCGCAGACAACTCATAGAGGGGCTGCACTGGGGAGGGGGAGATCGCTTCTCCATCCTTCGGCTTTCCCCTCGCTCGGGTTACCGCCGCGGGTCTCAACGCGGGTCCCGACGGGGACGGGGACAGCCCACCGAGAGTCCCGGGAGCTGCAAGGGGAGGGCGATGGGGTTGTGAGGGCCGGAAGCAGAGCAGGGAGCGCTCGGGAAGATGCCGTCCGCGTCTGTTTATCTGTTTATCTATCCCCACTGGTATCAAGGTTAACGAAACTGGCGTTACCTCTTCAAAGCGACTTCGTGTTATGGCTGTGCTTTGGCGTGGAGATGGGAACACGCGTGGAACAGAGCGGCCGTGACGGGTGGGCAGGCGGCGGCCCGTGAGAGTGGGCGCCGGGCAAACCCCATAACCACGAGGGCCGATGCCGGCGTTCCCCGGCCGGGACAAGCCGGGAGCCAGCCGGGCCCAGGGCGATGGGCGGGACGGGGGCTCTGCCCGAGGAACTGCGAGCGGTCGCGTCCCGGGCGATGAAATGGGGTCCAGGGAAGCCGGGCTCGCCAACCCAGGCACTTTCCCCGCCGTGGCAGGGATTTGGCGGCTCCCTCCAGGTGGGGAGCGCAGATGCGCCGTCTGCAGCCGCCTGGCCAGGGATGTGGATTTCCAGGGTGTCGCGACAGGTGACAAATAGCGCCGTAGCCTAGGCTGGACAGTCGATATGTCGGGCCCTTGCTCACCCGCCCACCCGAGGCGGGGGTTTAGGGAGGCAAAACACACCGGCGGGGCCGGCCGAGCTGCCGGTCAGAAAGAGCCCCCCAACAGCTGACCTTAATTCCCCCAGCTCTTTTCCACGCGGGGGACACCGGCGTGGGGATGACCACAGTGGGGCGGACGAGTGTCCCTCCACAGGCAGTCTCTTCTCTTTGGCAGGAGAAAAACAGCCAAAGCACTTTACACCGTTCGGGAAAACCTTCGAGCCCCTTCCGTGCCACCCTGCTCTGTCCTGTTTGTTTGCCCGTTGGCTATTCCATGCCGAACTGGCACGTATGACCTTTCCAGCACAACTCCCGTCTTGTTTTCGACTTTTTTATCAGCCGATTCAACTTGAAAATGGTTATCATTTAGCAGAAAAACAAACAGAAAAGCACATTTTTGTAAGCAAAACGTTAATGATTGGAAGAATTGCACCAATTTCAGCTTGAGAGTGTGTGATTAATCCTCCGGGTCAGGTACTTATATTTTTAGTCATTAGGTTCGTCGGCCTTTGATATGCAGAACTGTTTCTAGCCTAATAGGCTATCGACCGAGCCGCTGTGTACTTTGACTCCGTGCGCAGCGCGGTCCCCGGGCCCGCGGCGGGCACAGCGCGGGATGCGCNGGGCAGGCCGAGCCCGGCCCGCGGCCGGAACACGCGTGGGGCTGCGCGTCCGCGCCCGCCGCCGGTGCTGCCGCGGGGGCGGGGAGAGGCGGAGGGCGGATACGCGATGTTTGCAAAGCAGGTCGCTTTAATCCTTCACACTGAAATGTCCAGAGCCTCTTCTATTGCACAATAATAGGAAATAATAACTCAGGGCTGCTAATTGTTTGCTTTCGCTGAAAAGGACCTTCCTCTGGTCATATTGGATAAAAGAAGTTTTATCCATCCGCTCAGTTTAGTGGTTGACAAGAAATGGTATTAGGCCTGGAAGACATCTGCTATTAAATGTCTCCTCAGAGCACATAAAAAGAATAAATCAGTCAGACAATAAAATTTGTGCATGGATATTATTGTCTTTTAGTTATGTGTGTGTATATGTACATATGTGCAAAATGTTAGGTTTTGAAGTCATTATTTTAGCACATGAGAGAGTTTCAAGACAGAGCTGTAAACATGAAAGAAGTATGAACATCAGGTCAGAGCATGCTGATCTGGTCCAGATCAACTTCCCATTGACGATTAGCAGTGGTTTGGGCTTAGAAAGGACTTTGTCCAGCTCTTTGGTGACAATAGCTTACCAAAAAGCCTTTCCTGACAGTTGAGTCTCTGTCTTATTTTGAATCATGGACTAGCTCCAGGCCTCCTGAGCATAGGAGGTTTGCTTATTCCTATTTATCCAAAACAGGAAATCAATGTGTATTTCTAAAATATTTCAGATGGTGCATGTCAAGGCCAAAAAAACTTTACACAGTCGTGTAAAACCTTATCATGTTAACTTAAGTGGCTCCGTTTCACAACTCCATTGTCTGAGAGCTATTGACAAATGACTGCTAAACCCCGGGAGTCTCAAGCACATCCAGACTGTGTTACTTTGGCCACTTCGAGTTATACCAACAAATTATTATTTGGTGAAGTCTTTCAATAGAGTTGGTGACTTGTGAATTTACTCCTGAATGTTAGATACCCACCCATGTTATAAGGACATAATCTCTAATGGGACTATTGGAGGGGTAGGTCTTTTTTCCTATCAGATTGATACCCACCTATGTTATTACACCTTAATAATAAATAGAACTAAAGGTTTGTTTGGGTTTGTTGGGTTTTTTGTTTTGTTTATTTGGTTTTGTTTCTGTTTGTTTCAGTTGTTATGGATTTTTTTTTACATAGCAAAACAGAGCCTGATATTAAACAGTCTGAGAGGCTGTGCTTGTGCTTGGTTTAGAATTGTCATAGTGACTTTTTCATTTTTCATTCTTGGTTTTTTGTTGTTTTTTCATTCCTGAAAGTATTCTTCAAGATGTCAAAGATACTAGCACAATTCTGGGAAAGAGTTATTCTGATTTTTTTCACTCTCCAATAAGCTTGGTAGGAGCAAAACAGTGTAAGGATATGTATTAATGACTGAGAATTTATCTGATGACTTTTTACAAGACAATTGTTAGAGTGGGCTTGTGTGCAACCATGTGAGGTTGACATTTTTAAGTAGCTGTTTAAAGGAGCAGATTTCATCAAGGGTTTTGTCTGAGTACATTTGGTGAGAACAAAGTCAAAGTCAAAACGAATTGCTGTGGTGGCCTGTAGGAAATGGATTGATGCTCACAGTCAGCTAGAAATACTGACACTAAAGACAAACTGAAATTTGCATTTGTTGGTACAGTTTAGGGAAATGATTTGGGTTAAAAGATTGAATGGGCATGAAAAATGAGCTCCCATCTCATCAGCCTTAGGGAAGGGGCCATTTCCAGGAGACCTAATTCAATCAAGCTTATTTAAGGACTAAAAATCCCATCTGACAGACACATAGACCTCAAAACTTTTAACATGATTTTAGCAGGCTGAGTTGCAGTCTGCGAGGAGCCCAGAATATGACCTGCTAAACCTTGGCAGATTATATCAGTAGACTCTTAGTAGGCCTTGCTTTTGAAAAAAGAGTTCCAGACTGAACAAAATCTACTGAAAAAAGGATCCTTTTTATCTTGTTGTTTAGACAGACCCTTCAGGGTTTCCCTGCACTTCAATCTACCATTGCTTTGAAGACCTATGTGGAGAAAATTCTTACTGATCCTTCCCTACGCTATTATACTCCTTGGCTGTTGCAGGGGGCATGCCATTTTAAGGAGTATTCTGTCATTGTCTAGACAAGTATAAAAGTTGTATTTTTAGAATGACTTAGCAAACACTTTTAAACACCTTTTAGCATTTGATTTGTCCTGTCTGTGCAAGGTTTCAAATCATGTTAGTCAAACCTTGCTAGCTAGTATCTTTAAAAACACAACTTTTATCCTAGTCTAGACATACTGAGAGTTCCTGTCCTAGAATACACCCACATGAGGGTAGAGCCATCTTAGAATGAGTCAGGACTGCCCACTACCCTGCAATTGTATCTCAATGACTTACTGCAGCTCTTGGGATAAAAATCACAGGTTAAAAGGGGAAGAAGTAAATTTGTTTTATCTACATCAGTTCTTCCACTTCCTTCTCTGTGTAATAAGGAACCCTCTTACACAGCCAAAAACCTAATCTAGCACACAAAGTTGATCAGAGACCTGTTGTAGTCCTAAGGTACAGAAGGACCCAGTTCTGCAAAGGGAAGGACCAGTGGCTGAGGTTACTTCCCAAGGACTTATCCTGGAAGTTCTTCCCAAACGTACTTTGGAAATAGCCCAAGCTGCTGTAAGGAGTTTAGAGACGATAACCCTTTAAGGAAAAGATCTGGACTAATTTTTGGCTGGTGGGTGTTGAAGCCTTGCCAGCACTTCAGAGAAAGTTTGGCTCATTGGGGGTGTTTTGTTGGTTGATTCTGGACTCCATGGTAGTAAGACACCAGATTAAATTTATCTCTGAGCATGGCAGTGCCAGTTAGATGTGGGCAGGAACTGCGAATGAGTGGCTCTGTTGGCTGAAAACAAACACAGGGCTCTATAAGTCAGGGTGAGAACAGCCAGGGGAGTTGAGCTGTAGTAGCAGAGGCTTCAGAGGAAAAAATAACGGGATGGGACAGTAGCTCTGCAGCCCCGTGGCATCCTGATGCAGTCGGTGGAACAAACCAAAAATTTCTCCTGAAGTTTGTCAGTCAATGGAAAATTACTGTTTTGGGTAAAGGGCAGAGACTGATCTGACAGTCTGTCAGGGACCAGACTGTAGTTTTCCATCCAAGTAAGATTTTGGGATAAACTAGAGGTCAGTACAATCCCTAGGAGATGGATCAGGTCTGACCTGCAGAGCTAAACCCTTTTCCGTGGCTTTGGCCCTGGAGGCTCACATAGACATTGGCTTGGTCACCAGTAATGCACCTGGTACAATATTGTCTCCTTGGTGCAACACCCCCTGCAACTTCATGAACATTTTACTCCAGATGAAGCATTCTAATTTGATTCAGTGGAATAGCAGCAATAGTGGCAGCTGCAAAGATGGCAGCTCTTGGCAGTCTCTGCCACCTGAGCTCACCTCTGTTAGCAGGCAGGAGATGTACAGCACTTCCACAAAATCACTTCTCTTTAAGGTAACTCCTTTCATCATCAGATGAAAACACCTGATGATGTTTTCTTTATGGTAACTCTTTTCAACATCAGATCACTAGTTGCTTTTGAAAATCTCAATCAGAACTGTATGCAGATAGTCTTTGTGTTGTTCACCTCTTCCTATATTGTGGTATGGGAAGAGAATGCTGACACTG
>VZUA01011280.1:12774-24497 GCA_013401035.1 Horornis vulcanius | reverse complement strand
GAAAACAACACTCAGTAGATTTATACAGCAAACAAGGAATCAAAGCAGGTGTTTGTTTTGCAACATCACTTTGTTACAGCAGAACACCCCAAGGGCCCTGCCTGATGTAATGGCCCCACTGTGGCTTCTGAGTGAGAAAAATGACCAGAAGATTAAACTGGCAAAGAAAAGGTAGAATAAAAACAAATATAACAAATCTTAGCAGAGAAGTGACTTGACCCATTTGCTAATTATTCTTCTGAAAGAAAAAACATCACCACTACCCCAATAAAAATTCTTCACTGACATTGCGCAGTTTTGTTAATTTACTTTTCAATGTTTATAATCTGAAAAAAAAGAAAATCAAACTACAGAGGCATGAGGCTGCAGTTATACCTCCAAAATACTGCATTAGGAATGCTCTTCTATCCAGAAATAAAAGAAACACTTTGTGGCTACATAGGCTACATAGAAGAGAGTTTATTCCAGCAGCCTTCACCTTTTCTCTCAGGGAATTTTTTCCCAGGAAATGGAATACAATGAGCACCTACAATATTCTGCTGAATAGTTCTTTTAAACCTCTGCTGGGCAGCAGAGAGGAGGTGAGAGAGCAGAACTGTCCTCAATGGGGGACCTGACCCAGTGCAGAAAGGAAAGGGTTCCACAGCTGCTGCCATGTCACCCTTTGGCTCCCAGAAGTTGGGAACAAAACATTCAAGAAATATGCCCTTGTTTCCCATGGTAGAGGAGGAAGTCAAACAGAAACTCCCTGAAAATAAATCCTAATCCCTTTTACTGTAAGGCAACAGTAAACCCATAAGGAGGGAGAAAAAAATAGGGACTTGTCGAAGACTAACAACCAAAGTACTGAGTTTACTACTGGTGAGGTTTCTTTCACAAAAACAAAGAGTGTTATGCAAGACTTCATACCCAGTTAAAGCAGAGCATTAAAGCAACAACAGCAGATAATGTGATAGAGAATCATTGTTTTTCAAAATACTTCATTGTTCCTTCCTCCAGTAATTAACAGAACATAATCACCAATGTAAATTGCTACAGTTTTGATGTAACAAGTTATGTCTACAGGCTGATTTCCATCTGTACATTTGAATTGCACAATTTATTGGCAGAACTCTGGGGTAAATGGAGACCTCTGTTCTAGCGCTACTTTTCCTGTTTTGTAACAATTTGCATAATTAAATGGACTTGGACTGGGGTGCTACAAAAATCTCACTCCTTTTGGCTTTGTAAAACCTCTTTGGCTCTTGAAATTCAACTGAAAATCCTCTTGCAATGAGCTGCAGCCCTATGCAAAACCTCACAGCACGCTTAAAACGAGGTCCTGAAGCACAGTGCAAATGTTCCTTTTCTTTTTTATCCCTCTTTTTCTCCATCATAGACGTGTAAGCAGTCTTTTCCCTACTCTCCAACAAGCTGGAATCCCCTTGTACTCAAGTATCCCATCATCTTAGGACCCCTCTGATCCACCCAGCCCTCTGCCTGCTTTTTGACTGCACTGAGAGCAAGCACGTGCTCCCCCTGACCCTGCAACCTCTGCCTCTCCTTGTTTTGCTTGCTCAACCTGCAAGAATTAAGCCAGAAGCAGCTTTTATCTTCCTATCTGGTACTACAATCTAATCTACTGGCACGGCTGATGGCAGCACAGAACAGAGGTCTGATTACCCAAATCAAGCTGTAGGATTAGAGCCCAAATTTCAAAACTCAGAATCCAGCAGGAATGCTTTGGGACAGTAATTATCAACGATTGCAGAAAATGTATCAGGAATTTTGAAAGAAAATGTACAAAGATAGAGTTCTGATAAAAGTAAGGCAATCCTAAAACTCTTCTCTGCAGACCCCACAGCTTAATTGCATCGCCCTCCTCTTGTTTTAATAACCAGCCCCTATTCTGCCACAATTTAGAAAATATTATCATTTCTATTGGCCCACCTCTGACTCAAAAAAGAACATTTTCAAACAAATACTGAAGCAGGGCTGCTGGGAACCTCTGTTCACTCTGAAGAACAGATGAACCCAAATACAGTTCTCCTGAGTTTTCCTCGTTTGAGCTGGGGGAACCCAGCCCAGGAAACATCAGCACTAGTGACATCTTAGCTACCCTGTTCCCTTACCTGTGCTCAGTAAAGGCCTGGGCTCTGGGCATGACTCCTTTTTCTGTTCAAGACTGAGTTATTTTGGCATTTCACAGTATTATGCATTGACATGGTATTTCTGGAGCATCCGGCAGACATGACTTTTATGGAATGGGAGCTGGGTTTTTTTCTGGCATTTCCTTTATCATTTATGGCATGATTTATTCCCTCTCACCCCTCTACCAAAGCTGGAAGTTGATTCCAGTTCTCATTCCCACCCTACGTGAGCTCTCCCCACTTCCCAGCTCTGCCACAGGAAGCTTTCTGACCAGGATATGGGGATGTGTCAGGTTTGTGTGACTACAGTTCACTATTGTTCCAGCAGATTGTGACCCCCAATAACGTAAGATTTTCCTCTGTCCTTGGATACCAGCAGCCAGCCACTCCAATAGGAAAAAACACCCACAGGCACTTCCTTTGACAAGACGGTAACTAGGAAGAAAAGCTGCAGGACAAAGCTTGTGACTCAAGCCGTATTTTGTCACAGCTCTGTATTCTGTTTTTTGTTTGCTTGGGGTTTTCAGGGATGGGGGGAGGTTAAGTGAGAAGCCCAGCTAGAGAGCAGCTGTGTGTTTTTACTCAGTGACATGGGAAGTGTGCTGACAATTAACCAGTTGGTTGCTGCAGCAATCTCAAAGCTTTGGCTAAATATTAGAGAAGTTTTGGATTTCCCAAGCCACCCCAGGATGAACAGACACAGGCACCTCACACTGCCAACACTATTTCATCCCTCATAGAGCCTGCAGCCTCACACAGAGGTTGAGTTTCCTTATAAAAAACAAAAAAGCAAGACAAAAATCACTGGTGAGCCTCACAATATTATTGATAAGCATGAGAGGTGGTGAAATGTACTGTACATAAATCCCTGGGGCATCTTACGGTCAAGGGACAGAAAGAGAGAAGGGAATGGTAACTCACCAACAGCTTCTACTTCTTGGTTCTGAAACTGCTTCAAGAGGTTCTGCACCCTACTCTCCATATCAGAATTGGGCATATTGTTCTTCAGATACTCCAGCAACTTCAGCAAGCACAGGTAGTCAGGGGGCTCCCTGAAATCCTCCGCGCACTGATCGAGCCAGGCCCGTAAAACTGATGCTATTTCACTACAAGTAAACAGAGAAAACACAGTGTTTGCATCCAGGTGGAACTGGGTGCACCTGTATGCAACAGAACAACAAACACAGGAGACATTCACAGCCCACCTGAAGTACCTGTGCTGAGCTGTACCACAGCCATCTTTAACAGCCATCACATCTACATCTTACATCATTTAACATCTTTAACCAGACATTACACACTCCATCAACAGCACAGCATAATTTCTTCATTCCGTCTTGGGCCATTGGGAAAAGCTCAATGTTTGCTCCATAACCACTCCCTGGGATGTTGTGGGAAAATAGCAGGGAGGAAACAAGGTATTCATGGCTCTTTCCCACTGGAAATGCTAAATCAAATGCTTCCTCTGGAGCCTTTTGTCAGCTGTAGAGTCTGGGGGCCATACTGGAGCTGCATATCCCTCCATGCCATGTTCCTCCTTATCTACAGTCTTAGTACAAAGCCTGCCTGCTCGTGAAACTGTGGCTTTCACGGAGGAAAAAGGAGACAACCCCAAACCTAACCCCCCCACAGGCACACACAGCAAGTGGGATTGCCTCCTTTGGGAGGATAAAACCCTCACTGCAGCACGAGGCTGCTCGTGCCAGAGTCAGCCTGGGAGTGCCAGGAGAGCTGAGCCTAGGAGACACAGTGATCCTGCTAATCTCAGTGATAAAAAAGGTATCAGCAGAGTCTTGATTTCGTCTTCAACACAAACCAAGGAGGGGCTGTCAAACTGCAGCGGGCAAAAAGGGCGTCCTGCTCATGCTGGCAGAGCAGGAGAAGGATGCTTGAGGAGTTGTAGGACCTCTGGATCTTGTTCAGGGAAGTTATCCCAGACTTTCTTAGATACATGCAGCTAAAAGAACACCAACCCATGAATCCTACAGACTGAGGGGGATGAGGGGTAAGCAAAGCTGATGACTCAGCGTGGTTTCCACCCTGCCTGAAGCAGAGGCAGGGGAAGTGATCTCTTTGTTTGCTTTTCCTGATTTATGAAGGTTTTCATCCACACCCATCCATTAGATTGGTACTGAGATACTGCACAATATATGCTTGTGGGATTGCCCTTAGATCCTATATTTGCAGGGATTTGCCATAATTTCAACTTGATTTTGTAAGAAAATAAGACAATTTAAGCTATGGTTTTCCAGAAATAATTTGCGATGTTTTTGACAATTTTCAACTCAGTGTAGCAAAAATAGAAAATTACTAAAAAGTAACCACTTTTCTTAAAACTTCAAGCTCCTTATTTCAGAACAAAAGGCACAATAAACACCCAAAATTCCTCAGAAAAAAGGACCTGAATTTTCCATGTCTCCAAAACCACTCCTGTATCACAAGTCTCTTCCAGCGCAGGAAACTCTCTACTAGAGCAATGTACAAATACTGGCACATTCCTGCTGCAAGCTGGGAAACCACAGCAGCCTCTGGTCAACTCAGCTGCTCAGCAGCATCCAAAAAAACCCAATAGTTAAGAAACAGTAAAGAGAGTTTCTCCCACTCTCTGTGTCTCATCTGAATTGTGTAGGTTTTCCTCAAAACTCAATTAACTTTTAATACCAGACAGATTTCATGCAAGCTGCATCCATTTAAGTCTGTTGTTTCTTTCCCTTCTTGTTCTGATAATGTGGCAGCTACGAATTTTCAGTTAAAGTATTTGGAAATCTGTTGATAATGTTCTTTGGTTAGGCTTGCTGACAAGAGGAATGCTGGAATTACTATTTCAGAGCTACAAAAAGTATTTACAATCAAAAATTAACATGCAAACACGTTCTGGATTTCAGGTTTCATTGCAAGCTGTAACACAGCCAACAGTGCCAGACCAGCTCCACATCCCAAGGCTAGGAAAGACCACCACAGGTAGATGCACCCAGTGATGCTCCCAGACTCTCCCACCACCCTCCCAGTTTCAGTTGTCCTCTCTAGCCCCACACACACCCCGAATGCTGTCACAGCAGCACCAACAGTCACAAACACCACTGTCCTACATTCCCACCACAGGCAGGGAACACTGTGCCTCACCCCATGCCCAAAGTGCATTTCCTCATGCTCCATGCTCCTTTTCCCCACCCACATCACAAACCATCATCCCTCTGATCTCAACACCAAAAGCCAGGCTAGGTATTCTATTCCTACAACCATCTACCAACCCAGCCATGATTTGGAAGGAGGAGCCTCTCCACAGGGCAAGGTCTTGTACGAATATTTTTCACACACACTCTATGCTAAGCTCGGTTTCCAGAGGCTTGGTTGGTGGCCACTTTCTTAAGCTGAACAGTAAACAGAGTTTAAGACAGATCCAGTCTCTCAGAGCAGGGTGAAGAGTTCACAGCTGTTACAGACACTGAATTTGCCAACAAAATCATTTCAGTCAAGAGGGGAAATAGGAAAGAGAGAAGAGGTAGACTGTGCCCTAGTGACCTCCTGCTGCCCAGCTGTTCTACTGGAGAGTCAGGGAATAATGCAGCTTTCCAGAAATGGGCTGGACATTTGCCCATATCTTGCAGTAGCTTTGTATTTGCTGCCCTTGCAAAGAAACTCTCTGTACTCAACAGTCAGATAGGAACAGGAGCCTTCCAAGAGCTCAGACAGAAAAGAAACACTACAGACTACATTTTTCATGGGTTGATTATGAGTTATAAATTCTTCCTTTCCTGCCTATACAACAATCCTTCAATGCTTAACTCCTGTGCTGCTGGCCACAGACTCCAGGCTCTGCTAAGCAATCCTTTCAAGTTTCACACCTATCAGAAAGCCTTCTGATTTCTACACCAGCTTTGCTGGGAGCCCATCTCTGAAGGTTTCAGCCTCCAAAACCTATCCAGGTAGCTGAAGTGTATCTGAGCCTGTTGGTCACAAACCTGGACCAAGATCTCACCCAGCCCCCTCTGCCCATGAGCTGCACAGAAGGTGACAGGGCTGTGGCAGCTACAAGTCCAACAGCTCTGTCAGCTCAGCAGGGCACAGTGGAGGTGGGAAATGAAACCTTCCCCCCACATGGGAATTCTGCCTGGCCTTGCCTCTACTGGGCAGACAACTCTAACACTCCTGACAGGATCTCACAGGAATTAAAGACAGCATTTCACAGAATCACAGACTTAACTAGGTTGGAAACAACCTTTAAAATCATCAAGTCCAACCTATGACCTAACAGCTCCTCATCAACTAAACCATGGCTCTGAGTGCCACGTCCAGTCTTTTAAACACAGCCAGGGACTGTGACTCCATCACCTCCCTGGGTAGACAATTCCAGTGCCCAATCACTCCTTCAGTAAAGAATTTTTTCCTAATATCTAACCTGAACTTCCCCTGGCATAGCTTAAGTCTATGTCCTCTCGTTCTGCCAATGGTTATTTAGGAGAAGAGACTGACCCCCACCTGACTACAGCCACCTTTCAGGGAGTTGTAGAGGGTGATAAGGTGACCCCTGAGTCTCCTTCTCTCCAGACTAAACCACCCCAGCTCCCTCAGCTGTTCCTCACAGGGTTTGTGTTCCAAGCCCCTCACCAGCCTCGTTGCCTCCTCTGGGTGTACTCAGGTGTCCCAATGTCCTTCCTGAACTGAGGGGCCAGAACTGGACACAGCACTCAAGGTGTGGCCTCAGCAGTGCCCAGTACAGGGGCAGAATGACCTCCCTGCTCCTGCTGGCCACACCATTCCTGATCCAGGCCAGGTGCCCTTGGCCTTCTTGGCCACCTGGGCACACCCTGGCTCATGTTCAGCTGCTGTCACAGCACCCCCAGGTCCCTTTCTGCCTGGGCACTGTGCAGCCACTCTCCCCCAGCCTGCAGCATTGCAGGGGGCTGTTGTAGCCAAAGTGCAGGACTTGGCACTTGGACTTGTTAAACCTCGATTTCTGACCAAAAAGGCAAAAGCAGTGTTTTCTTCCCAACACAATTATTTCTACAGAATGAGAAGACAATCTCAACACTTAAGGAGAATAAGGGAAAACTCAGTTGCAAAAGGCAGATAAATTATTACTTTCTCATGAAATTCTGTAAGAATGTGCACAAAACTAGCTATAATTTGCCAAATGCATTCTTAAGTCCATCAAGAAAAGACTCATTACAGATGGCTGTTCCCCTTCCTCCACTGTCCAGGCAGTAACTCCCAGGCTTGCTCACACAGACTAATTTAAGTCACCTGTATTTTCTCTGTTTTGCTTGTTAAATCAGGGGTAAAATGTAAGTAAACCACAAGAAAAGGCTGCTCCAAGAGTGGCTTCTCACACCCAGTTTGTTTATAAATACCATCCTGATGATGACTTCCAGCAAATGATCAGCCCTTTCTGATTTGAAAGACTTGTTCAACAACATATGGGAGACTTTTGCTGGGATGCACACAAAGCCGCTAAGTGAAGAGCTCTGCTAGGTGTTCGTTGTTTTAATTGAGATACCAATCATTATTTTTCTTCCTAATTATTCTTTTCTGCTTGGTTCCGGTTGTTTTCATAACTCTCCCACTCTTCCACTGCCCTGTATTTGACTCTGCTTCTCATGTAACCACACTGGTTTCTGATGTTGTTTGAGCTCAACTGGAATGAATGATTGTTGCTCTCCCAAATGCATCTTAACTGCTCCCCACCATGGATTTCCCTGGCATCAGAAGCTTCCAGCCAATTTTCTTCCATTTATCTCACACTCCTTTAGTGTCTATTGTCCTGGAGGAAAACGTTTCAGGCCCAGTTTTACTTCTGCAGTGCTGTAACTGTGCACATTGTTCTCCAGCAGGACTGTTTGGTTCAGAAGGAACCAAAAGACAAGGTTGTGGTCAGGAAGATCTAAATGCACAAAAAGCCATGGGAGAGAATGTTGCTGGTCACTATGAAAAACTCCAAATGCTGTGGTACTGCACTGAAGGTTTTGATATTTGTTATTTTAATGCAGAAGAGGAGAGGTGAACATACAAGACATGCCATGTGGTCACTGAATAATTTCTTTATTTCCTCTGTTTGAACTATTGTCCCCAAATGCTGTGGAATGAAGCAAGGTTTCAGCTTAGCTTCAAGTTGCTTTGCCAGCAAATTGTGCCACATTCCAAGTTCTAATAACAGAAAAAAAAAAAAAAATCCACATTTTGATAATAAAGCAGATGCAACTACAAACTGATATTCAAGACAAGCAAAAAAGCCCCAAGTATTTTGATTCATTTCTGTGGCCTGTTATCCATCTGAGGGAAAGCACCACCAATGGACTCCAAACCAGCAAACCAAAGCCAGTAACAGAAGGAAACCACAGCCTTGTAGTCCAACAGGAGGCTTGAAAGGACTTTTTGCTGTTACTCAAGGATTCAAAAGCCATGGCAGTACTAATGTTAGACCTCTGGAAAGCAAATAAGCAAATAATCACGGTCCAAGTCCACAGACCAACATGGCAACATTGTCTGCCTCTTGAAAAACCTTTCCTGCTGGTAATGCCAAGTTTGTACTCCTGTATTTTTGACTAAGGTCTCCAAGGAACTAGATTCAGTTAACATTAAACTGAGCTTCCCCAAATGCAAACACCACATGCAAGCCTGGACTGCCAGCCTGGATGGCTTTTTGTGTGTGTGGACAGGAATGAATCACTTCTGGGAACTGCACTGACACAAACCTTTAGAACTGGTGGCAGCCAGCTCAGCACCTCTCATTGATGGACTGCCTCAGCTCCCCAGGTGTCACAGGCTCAGCAAGGGATTCCAGTGCTCTGGCCTGGCTTGGGACCCTCACACCACCCAGAGACACCTCAGGATCCTGCAGAGCCACTGAACCCCAGAAGGTACAAACAGCTACAATATTTTAGATTGTGAAGGCTTTATGTTCCTTTCTCAGTTCCAGTCCTCAGCCTGGTCTGCAATGTCAGCCTTTGGAGAAAGCAGTGTCTGCTCTTTTAACACATCACCTCTTTAAATTCATGGAACCTGTGCCTTGGGAGCAGCTATCTGCCAGAAGTGGACTGACTGCCCAGAAATCAGAATGGACACTGTCCTTCAATAGAGGAGGAAATTATTATACTAATTTCTCTTTAAAACTTAATGCAATTAATCATGCTGATAATTCATTTATGTTTAACATATATATGGTTTTATTCTGAATTGTCACACACCTTGGTGTGTTACACATTTTTCTGAATGTGAACAGAAGAGCACAGGAGACTCCAAAGACAACAACCACTTACAAGAAGGGAAGTCTGTTACCCTTTGAGACAAAAACATGCAGCATGAGATACAGCACAAGGCAATCTTGTTGCTATGGTAACAGGAAGAACAAAAAAATTACTTATAGGAGGTAGAGTGTCAAATAAGCTACTCCTTTCAACTCTCTTACAAGACAATAAAGAGACACAGCATCACATTTCTAGAAACACAGTCTGAAGTCCATCTAACTCAGATGCTTAGCTGGAATATATGACCTTTTCTGGACTTTACTCTTCTGTTACTTGTGATCATGAACTGACTGACTGACTGAAAGTAGTGAGAAGCGTGGAAAGCAAGTTACTGAATGTGAAAAGCCAAGGTGAGTCCTGACAGGGGAATGAAAAAGGCAGGATGTTTGAAGTTTACAAAACTTTTGATGGTTTTGATGAGTTTACTCACAACTCTAAGGCCCAAGGTATTTTGAAAAGTACAGTACCTTTGTTTAAACCACATATTAGATGCAATTAAGTCAGATCCCTGTTGAAAAATACAATTTTTTGACCACTCCAGCAGCCCAAAAAATAATAGGAATGATGTTCAAGTGAAGAGGAGAAAATCCCCTTGGCAGAATGGGCATGTTTCTGAACACAGCTGAAGTGGTCTTGGGTCAGTAACAGCTACACATCACTGCAGCAGTGTGGAATCACTGCAGGATCTGGGAACAGAAGGGCAGGCTTAAAGCTCCCACAAGCCCCTCTAACAAGGCTATGCCACAAATGTGCTCAAGCCTAGTTTAGGATCTGCAGGTTCTGAACACTGAAGCAGACGCATAAACACTGTGTGGAATATTCACATGATTTTTTTAAAAAATAGATGATTAACATCAGGCATTCTCCTCAAAATACATCACAGCTCTATATTACAAGTGCAAAAAGAACAGAGAATTTTCAACACAAATCTGTGGGTTTACTGTACCCACAGAGGACAATGTTCCTTCCACACACACCCTCAGTTTTTGCTACCCCTCCTTCTTTCAGGCTCTATGAGTACTTCAGGAGTCATAAACTCCTTCTGCAGTTGTTCTTAACTTCTGCAGCATTTTTTTTGTGTCAAACCAGTGGAAATGCTTTAGATTGCATCTAACTTCTAATGGCCCAAATGGCTTTTTAAAGGCTCTGAGCTGTCACAACAGGAGTCTGATGAATGCAGAAGGTCTCTGGCCACAGACCACAGGCTTCCCCATGAGATATTTTTCCTCTGAGAAATACAGAGTTAATGGCAAGAAATAACAAGGCTTTACTGCTGCTTCCTCCTATTTCTCCAAGTCATATAAAACCAAGAGCACAATTATATCATGTTTCTGTTCTATGAGAAAAGAGGGCAAATGCAATTATATTGGAATTATCCCAGACTAGAGAAAACCTGAACTGCCAGAAGTACATGTTTCACAACAGGACTACAAAGCCAAACACTTTGCAGATACCATTAATTCTATCTAAGAGACAAGTAGCCAAAGCAATTGAAAGCAATGGAAATTTTTAGAGAAGGAACATGAATTCATATTTATATGGGATCTGTTTAAACATGTATATATGTACCTGACAAATAACTTAGTTGACAACTTCATTGCTGAATTTTTTATAGACACAGATTGAGTAAAGATTATCAAATTCACACATAAAAGGTATCTTATGAAGGCCAAGGGATCAAAATCAGCTGTTCTGCACTACATTAATGAAAAATCTGTCAGAAAATTCATCAGAAGTTGAGTAACCACAGGAATAGGATCACAGGCTTCATCCATTTGTCCATCCCTGGCTGTGCAAAGGTGTTATGTGCCAAGAGGGAAGAAAGCACTGATGCAGCAGGAAGCAACTGACAAGGCTGGTAAACTGTATGTATGTCAGGAGGAAAACTAAAAACAAACAAAGAAAGAAACAAACCAAAACAAACACTCTCCTACTAGGTGTTATTTGCTTGCACACTCACCTGCAGGTATAACTAAAAACTGATGCATTTTGCCCAAAGCACAAGTGTACACAGGTAACATCAAGATTACTTTCACCTCTTTTCTCTCCATCTCATCAAAGTCCTCTGGGTCCATGAAAAGGCAGCTGGGGAATTAATCCCACCATGGTTTATACTGGTGAAATTAATTCCTCACCCCCAGTAAAAATCCTTCAGCTATTCTGCAGGAAGGGTAAAGCTTTAGCTCACGTTTTATGACTGAGATCAGGGGACGTCAAATGGTTTGCTCAAAGCTGGAAGAGACCCTAGGGCTCAGTCTGGATGGAAGTGTGGGAACCACTGGCTGTCTGTTACTGCTTCTACCCATGACATAATGCTGCCTCCTTGGTGCCTGTAACCAAGTTCTAACTA
>VZUA01011263.1:10431-22652 GCA_013401035.1 Horornis vulcanius | reverse complement strand
TTTTCTTTTCTTTTCTTTTCTCTTCTTGTACAGTTCTATCTCCTCCTTGACCAGCATGAGCTGGAGATGCTCCCACTCTGGCAGCTCCACCAGCAGCTCCCTGACACAGGCCTGGTCTCACCCTGTCAGACAGGTCTCAAGTCTGAGGCTGCTCTTGCAGCTCCATGTCCAGAATGAAGCAGGACAGGACTGAGGGCTCCTTTATTTTTCCTGCCCACTCCTCTCTTTAGCACCTCCTCACTAAATCCTCTGGACTGGGTACTCACCCTGCCCCTAGCAGACTGCACGGGGCAAATCTCTGCTTTCAGCATACCCGGGAGTCCTCCAGTGACACCGCATGGATGCAGCTGCTGGTGTGCTCTGTTCTCTGCAGTGGAGGCTCCTTGTCTCTTAGACATGCCAGGTCACCAGAACATTTTCTGATTATGCCATTTTTGGTAGATGGCCCAAAGAAAAATTGGCTGCTCTCTGGAGTGACAGCTAGATTGCAGCCTGACATGAATGAAGAGATAGCAAGATGGAACAGATTTTTGCTCCAAGCCTTCTCTGCTGATGTGTTAACTTTGGCATCAGCATTTGGAGAAAAAAGTGAATTAATCTCATTGGAGTTGTGTACAAAAGAGACTGGGGGAAGGAACAGAGGGAAAAAAATGAATGTGTGAATCTGTGTTGATTATTTTGAAGCCATAAACAAGTGGTATAAGAAGAGATTTTGACAACCATATGGACTTTCAGAAGAGTGAAATCTTCTGAAAATGATGTGCAATCATGTAAGGGCTGGCATTAAAAGAAAAGAAGACAAGATATGGACAGATGAGATGTACAGACAGGGGACTGCAATCTGTGATACAGGAGTTAAGATTCTGGGTACATGAAAAAAATGTTACCTAGAAAAAAATTTATATAAATTTAATCAAATTAAATGAAATTACATAAGAGAATTCTCCCAAAGGTAATAGAAATGACAGTCAATCCTATTTCTTATTGCTGGTTTTCAGAACTGGACTCTGGGGAACAGCAGTCTAGGGGATTGAGCAACAGCTTTCCACTGAAATAATTGTTTTTCTGGGAATCTTCACTGGAGATGCCACATGCAATCTGGATTTTACACGGGTCAAAAACCACAGGTACAAGAGTGCAGGTCCTGCTGAGGGGCATTAGCGGCTCTGGCTGAGGCCAGGAACTGCCATGGCAGGGCAAGGTATCTCCCCTGATCTTCACCAAGCGGACACATTTATCCCAGAACTTGGGAAGTGCTGCCTGAGAGGCAAGTAGGATGACAAGAAAGCAGATTTGCAAATTTTGTATCTTTGGTGTAGCACGTTTCCACACAAGCTGTAAGTGGCAGGGACACCCCCGTGGGCCACAGGAAGGCGTTGATGTGACACACACCCGAGGAGTTAAGTGCTGCTCTGCTGCCCTGGGCAAGCAGGGCTTGGCAGGGGTGACTCCTCAGGTCTGGACAAGGGCCACCACGCTGCCTGAGGTCTTATCTGCTAGGAGGAGAGAAACTTGAGAGGTCTGGGCTCTCTCTGGGGACTAAGTTTAAATGGCAGCACTCTGAGCCTTTTCACAATCTGAGTGTTTGATGCCTTTCCCCTTTAAGTTATCACAGTGCACAATAATGTGAGACACAAATTGCAGCAAAATGCTTTTCAGGTTTGATTTATAAATGGCTCTGATTTGCTTCTGATTTCAGCTTCCCCTGTGGCAGCATTCCAGGTCCAGGTTCTGGTTTGTATTTCTTGTTGCATCATGAGAGAATGGGAAAAGCAGATGAAAGGTGAAAAACTGAAAATGGAAAATGAACCAGCTGCCATCTTAAAGAAGCAGGTAACAAAAGTAGGAACAAAAATAGTCTGAACTCTCAGATAAGAAATGATTTTTCATGGGAAAACACAGATCAGGTCAAGAATTGGCTTTTATGTATCAATAGGGGTGTGTGATGGGATGAAACAGATGATGCATATGAAATGGATGTTTGCATAGTTTGAACATTAAAAAAGTACATCTGTGTACTGTATATAATATACCCCATAGTCTGATACTTTGAGACCTCTTCCCATTCTGCCATATTTCCATTAGCCTTCAATCTTAGAGAATTCAGTATGCAAAAAGTTCACACACATCCTAAATTTTTCGATATATGTTTTCTAAGTATACCCTTCCTTTCCTTCCCTTTGCCTTTCACCCAACAAACCTTTGTTGTTTTGTGACATTTGCACAGTCACCAGAAAATTCAGTGTCTCTGAGTCCCTTTCCATCACTGAAGGTGGTACTTGGAGTTTGTCCTAAGAGGTTCCAGTAAGAAAGTGCCACTGAAGAGAACGTGATGAACTGTATAGAGATTTTTTTATTTTTTTTTCTATTTGAAAAGAAAACTGAGAATACTTTAAGATGCCATGATCTGTATTTTCAGACTCTGGAGTGACAGGCCTAAAGAAAAGCATATCATGACGCCTCCTTATTTCTTTATTTAATGAGGTATGGGGTTTAGCTGAGGAATTTAAATGATTGACTGGGAAGTATTTGAAATTCTTAAGGGTCATAAAGATCAAGGCACATGGATCAATCCAAAATAATTAATTTTGACACTGTGACAACTGCCAGCACTTTCTTTTTTCCCCTCAAACAATCTATGAATATTTTTTCTCTTGTTGAAATGCTGAAGTAAAGAGTCTTATTTTCCAAGGAACTGCAACATTAAACATCCCCATATTTGACAAGAGCACTTAAAGAAGGCTATAGCTGTTCTCTTTCTAAAAGAAAGGAAACATTGAAAAAGAAAAATTTCTTTATTCAGGATGCATTCATTCATTCATTCATTTATTAGCTGGCCCTTGACACTTTTTCCTAATTAATAGAGTTGTAATGAGACCAAGCAGCAACAAATAGACATTAAGCATGGGGAGAAAAAAACATTGAGAAATGAATGTTTTACATTTAATTACAACAGTCGTGCAGAGATCAGACATGTGCTTGCCACATCTCGAGCAGAATCAGTGCGTTGTCGTGCCCTTGAAGAAGCAACCTTCACCAGAACAAGTAGCTTTCTAACACTTTTTCTTCTCTATTATTGTCATGTGCCTGATGAAACAAGATAGTTTAACAGTTTAATTTGGTTTTATTCCAGAAAACAGATTTACTGTTTCCAAACATACAACCTCAGGGGCTGGGAATACAACAGTGCTGGGGGTCCCAGCTCAAAAGGCATCTCTGAACAAAAGTGCACAGAGAACAACTCCAGATCAAAGACCAGCAGCCACCCTGTAGTGAATGGCACATGACTTCTGTGGGCTTCACACAAGACCCTCAACCATCGTTGTCCCAGTCTTCCCAAGGAAAAACTGATTATGACCTTGTGTCACCAAGCATAGCTCTAATATAGTCCTGCTTACTATGCAGAAGCATAAGCAAAACAGTGTTATTTTATTAGATGCCTATTCCAGCAGACTTCTGTTTAAAGGAGAAGGCAGTGCTTGTTTTCTGTAGGAAGTGGCTCTGCATTACAGCCCTGAAAGTTCAGCTTGGAGTCAGCTCTCTTTTCTTGCCTGTCTCCAGCTGTGTCAGAAGGAGCTAATGGCTGGATACCAGGCAAACTGCGCACTCATACAAGAGAGGTCAGCTTCCCAAAATTACTGCCTCTCTGGGGATTATTTGAACTCCCTTGTTCTCCAATTACTACCATGTCTCAGAGAGGAATGCTTCAGGGTTGAGGTGAAAAGAAAAAACTACACTGGAAACCAGCCCTTGTTCATGTGAGTAGGTGCTTGCCTACTCCCATGGCCTGAGCTGGCTTTTGGTTCTACTCTTTGGAGCAGTCTGAACAAAGGTAAACCTCAAGCAGTGAATCCTGCTACATTCAGAGGACTGCAGGTGCCCTGGTGACCACTTTAACTAAAGAAATTCCATGTAGCTCCTTTGTGAATTTGTCTTGTGTTAGCTACATCAGGATCAGCTAGTTAACTTTTCAGGATCTCATTTCCAAGACATTCTTCTCCCCTGACTTTTGTTCTGCTATTTCCTTGTTCTTGACATCTGTATGAACATTTGCAACAATACAGAATAAAAAATTCCATTTTAAAGCTGTTTCCCTGAGCTGTAAGGGTGATCCTATCAGTCTGCCTTGATCTGATGCATAAGGCCTGGGTGACCATCACAAATAAGACAACATTTCAAAAGCCATGATCCCGCAGAGCTGAGGGTCTGTGAAGAGCCTACAGACAGCAAGTCCTGTTCTGCCCTTCCTAGAAAAAATTATTTTAGTATCTTGGATCCCTATTCAAATGCTGGGCTGGTCATGCCACTGTTAGGGAGATCAAGAGCCAGAGCTGTTAGCACCCAGCATTAACGCTGGGTAAGAGTTCTTTTGCCTCTGCAGCAAGGCTTCCCTGCCACTTCATGCCCCCAGTTTTCTGTTGCCTTAACAGAGGATGGATCAGCCCTGGCAGAGCAGAGCACCATCACCTCCCAAAATCAGCAACTCAGAGGTGGCAACTGTTCCCATGAGACTGAAAACCCACTTTTTAATGGCAGACATATCTAATATATACTTTCTAGGAGTGTGTGTGGAGACTCCTCCCTTGACTGGGGACCTCCCTCAAGGCTGAGCAGAATAGATTTGCCCACAGTTGTTGGTATGGGTGAGTAACTTCAATCTCTACTTAATTGTTTTGCTAGCTTTAATATTGCTGTTTCAATATTGCTTCAATAAATAGTGTAGTTGTAACTATCTGTACAGTGTAGTAAATAATACTAATTAAGGTCTTTTAGTCTAATCATTATAATTATCACCATCAATAAATAAAGAATTTATTTTATTCATATATTTGGTTTTCCTTTCTTAATCTTGCAGTCCAAATTTGCACAAAGATTCAATTACACCTATATAATCTTTTAAACATTAAGTCTGGGGCAAAGACTGGATCCATCTGCACCTAGATTCCTCTCTGAGGAGGAGTTTAGAAAGCAGGAGGGTTCTTAATGAACCTCATGAATCAATGAGAGCACTTCTCTGACAAACTTTGTCTGGAGCTTCTGTTCTGCTTGTGACACCTGCCTCAGGAGAGGGTGGAGAGCAGGTATCCGGTCTGGGAGGGTGCCACACCAACAAGTGCCATCTCTGAGAATGAAATCTTGATGGAAAGGCTTTAAGAAGAGGCCTTCTAATTGGTGCTTTCCCCTTTCCTTGCAGCTGCAGCTTTGCACAGCAGCCTCCCTGCTGCAGTCTGAAGCTGTATCTGCCTGTAGCTCACCCAGGACACGGAGCACAGACCTCCCTCCGTGAAGCACATACACCGGCAGATAATCCAGATCAGTTTACCTCTGTGTACCTGGCAGCATGCTACTGTGCACTGACCAAGTATCAGAAGAGTTTGTGGTTAATTAGGATCAGATTAATCCCTGCTGACTGCCTGTCTCTGTGTAAAAAGGGCACTAGAGGTTAGAAAGTATTAAGTACCTTAATTGTCTACTTGCATAATGTAAAAACCTACTGAAGATCCAGACTTTGTGCTTGAAAGTGTTGATGTGAAATAATTTACCCCAGAGGCATTTAAATGTGCTTCTTATCCTATCAAAGCAAAAGAATCCATTAAAATTTTTCCAGGATAAAATGTAATAAATATTTGACCATGGAAAATAATAAACCTGCAGAACAGTGGAGACAAGACATCTACAAAAAAGTGCCTTAGAGATTCTGAGTATTATTTCCAACTTCAAAGAATTAAGCTCAGCAGATAAAATATCATTTTTATAGCTGCAATAATGTTTTCTGTGATACAATTGCATATAGTTTTCAATTTTATTAGTTCCTATTTATCAAAAGATTACAGCAGGTAATAATTAGATCATTTCAGATATATACCCATTCTATGGTACTCCCCATGGAGCCCAGAGGGCTTCATAGGAAAGACACATTTCCATTCTCTTAACACATTCATGACACTAAGATGTAGATTATATTTGGTTGAGATGCTTTGCTATGACTAAGCATGTGTGTGATTATTGGACATGCCAAAATATGGAGAACTTTTGTGCTTTTCTCTTTAAATAAGGAAAGATCCTGAGGTTGCTTTAAAAAACTGAGCTGATAGTGAGAAGATTTTTAGAGGCAAGACACACTAATAAAGAATCTGTAGGTCTGTGAGAAATGTCAACTTTACATATGCTGATATGTAAAGCATCTTCACATATCCTGATAGACCACTGGGCCTTTTTTCTTTCTTATTTTTTGTTACTGGCACATTTATAGAAGTATTAGGAACACTTATATAATAACAGGATATTAGCTTGCTTTGAGGTCATCTGTTCTTGTGACTTACTCCCCATTTACAGTCATAAGCTTCTCATTGTGACATCACCTTGGCGGCCTCGGCAGTACCTGTGATGTCACCAAAAGGGATTATAGCCTGAAGCTCTGAGAGCAGATCAGCTCCCCAAGAATAAAGGTTTTTTGTTTTGCCTTGCTAGCAGAGGGACATGAAACACCCACCCACCCTTTCTCTCCCTCCTGCCGGGGTGGAGCAGGGCCATTTCATCACACAGGCTGGTAATGAAAGAGTGGGGCTGCCTGGGTAGGAGGGTCTGCTTAGTCTGGGTGAATTTGTGTGCAGTGAAGTGCATGCAGGAGGAATTAGGTGCAACATGTGCAAACACACACAACTGTGCTTCTCTGCCCAGCTTGGGGGCACATCACAAGCTGGGGTGGTCTGTGCAAAGCCGTGTTCTTCCAAGTTATCCACTCTATAAATTCCCATTTCATCTCAACCATCTTACCTACTCAATCACACCCCTCTTTCTGAAAACTAGATTTCTTATAGGAAGTCAGCCCCGCAACTTCATAAACATCTTTGTTTTCATCTTCTGTTTGGTTCCCTGGCATTTCAGTCAGATAAGAAATCATCAGAAACCTCAGCTGGCAATGTGCACATATGAGGACCTCTTCTTATGTCATTCACTTGGCATCATTCACTTGGCACAGTAAGAGCCTGTGATAGACAGTTAGACAAGCATTTGGAGGTATCAGCTTCTAACTTACTTTGTATTCCATGTCAACAGCAAATGCACTTAATTTGTTGGTTCATGGAGTCATCTGGGAGGAAAATATACTGCCACAGTGCTGCTCTCCACTCCTACTTTGGCTCACTGGCGTGTCTTGTCTGAGTGTGAATCTCCACCAGGCCCCATGCAGGGTACTGACTGTATCTCAGAAACATTTTAAATCTGCAGATACCAAAAGGGTGAGGTCTGGGGGCAGAGGTGGCATTTCACAGACTGGCAAGTCAAGTCTGAACGTGATGATACAGCACCTCTGAGCCACTGCAGTCAGCTAAGCATCTGATCTGTGACAGCAGCCCTCACAGGTCAGCTGTGCACAGAGACAGGCTCTTATCATACATTCAGAGTCCACAGGGAAGAGGCTTTACTGCTAAGATCTTCATACAACACTGCAGAAAAGATGTACACAGTGTGATTATCTCTTTGGACCTCATGCATCATTTTCCTGGTGTTCCTAAAGCCGTCTTCCCTATGAAACATGCATAGGACAGCTATTGCATTACAATAAGGATGTGCAAAATCTTTAGTCTTTCCTCAATCAAATTTTTTTCCTTATTTCTTTTTCTTTTCTTTTTTTTAAATTAAAATAAATTTCATTAACCCAAGGAAAAAAAAAAAAGGGGTCTTATTCTCATAGTTTCTCAGCCCTTTTGAATTTTGTGTATTAAATACATATATAATGAGAACAGTCACTGTCAGAAAACTGCTTGATTTGGGCTCTTATTCAGTCTACACTTCTGCATGTGGAAACACTTGCCACTTCATCAGTGTTGTGGCCTTGCCCTCATCCAGTGGAAGTGGAACTCCTGTTTGCTTCACCTTGCTTCACACTGGAGAAAGGCACCATTCTTCCCACTGCAGAGGACATCACACAACACGTTAGAAACACCTACCCTGCAAACTTGAACTTAACCCGAGCACCAATTTCTCACACCATTTCTTAACTTACTGCCTGGCTCAGTTTTTGGTTGCTGTCACTAGCTGTTTTCAAAATTGCCCCTGGGAAAAGTCCTCGTTTATTCGAGGACTCAACTCAAAAAGCTCCTGTGGCATAGCCTGGCCCAAGCCTGGGTCCCACACAGTCCTCCCTCATCACCCCATCCTCCAAGAGTGCCCTCGGGGCATCTCTCAGGGCAGGAAACACTGATTCCCAGGGTGATGCTGTGAAACCACTACTGTTATTCCACTTGGAGAATTAGAGAAAGAGGAAAATGAACCCATGAAAATGTTACATTCATGTTTTAGATCCACTGAAGGGCTGAAGAGGACAGGGAACCAAGTGCTGCACAGTTTGGCCAGCCTGTGCCACTGCTCCTCTGCTACCCAGCCTGCAGCCATGGGCGGGGAGATTATCTCCTCCTGTGGAGCTGCTAAAAAGCCTTCATTACTGCTAGAAGCACTTCTTTACCCCTGGAGCAGGCCTGGAAGATGTGAGGGAAGTGATCTGGGGGCTCCAGCAGAATGGAGTTCTGTCACAATAGGACACAAAATAAAGATGCTTTACTCCAGTCAGAAGGCAGAAGAAAAGCAGAAGCCTCTATTTACAATTCATTCAGCCTTTTTATAACATGCTACACTAAAAAGGCACATTCTTGGTCCATAGGATTGACACCTCTCTCCATTGGTTAAGTAACAGAAATATCAAAACACCACCTGGGAGAGAAATTGTTATCGGAAAGAAATACTTTTTACACAATGTTGTTTTGATACAAGGAAAAGTGTTGAAAAGTTTCCCTTGGGAAACACTACCAATTCTCAGGCTCAGAAATATCCGGCCCACATAGTTCCATTGTGGGATTCTACACTGTATGACCTTCCCTGAAGGTCCAGGCTGGCACCAAGCTCATCTGCTCAAACCATGATGCCTTGCTGAGCAGATTGCTGTTGCTTCTTTGGAAGCAACCCTCTAAAGTGGACCCCCTTTGAAGAGCCAGATTTTGTCCTCATATCCCCATGGGAGAGAGAAGCAGTGTTGGTTTTTACATGGCATGGGGATAAAAGTAAACAAATTCACTTGAATTTGCTCATCTGGGTGTTTTGTGCCTCCACAGCCATCTGCCTCCCTACAGAACAAGCTCTGTACAAAATTATGCCAATTTTTCTTATCCTGAGATTCAGCAGAACCACCTTCCTGACTGAGCAAATGTGCTGACATCTTGCAGTGCAGGCTTGCTCCTGGAGGGGAGATGTAAGCAGGAAGGAAGCTGGTTTGGATCCAATTTAATTTCCCCTAGGGTAATTCTATATGTTAAGGAGAGCTAGCACACAAAAGTCAGATGCAGATAGAAGGTCAAATTCTGTTCTCATTTGTGAAGGGGTAAATGCACAGTATCCCTGCTGATAATGGGGTTGAGCTAGAGTGGAAGGAAGACTGCAGGAGTCTGACCTGACACAGAAAAGCTAACAGGAGAATTCCAAAGAGGAAAACCTGCTTCCGACTGGTTCTCCCATCTTTTTCTCTTCAAGCCTTTTCCTGGGCCAAATTCTGCTCCAGATCACTGTGTAAAGTGCATGCAACAGAAGCACAAACTGGCCAGAGCCCAAAGCAGAACAGCTCTCCCTTTCCTCTCAGCAGTCACACTAAACTAGGGCTCAGTTTTCTTAGAATACCAATAAATCAGAGAAAACTCCAGCCTCCTGTGACAAAAAAATTGCTTGTGGGGAAAGGTTTCCAAAGAAATCTTTCTTTATCCATTATGCCAGTGCAGGCTTTGCCTTTCCCCTCTGGTTTCTCATTTCAGTCCTGTGACTTCTGGGTGTTTCCAGGGCTAAAAAGTTCCTGACCTTCCTCCCTATTGCCACTACCATGGAGACTTGACCCTGAATCTGTTTTCCACAATCATGGAGCACGCTGTCCCCCAGAGGGGTCTCGCAGCCCGCAGTGCCCCAGCAGCTCTTCATTTGCTCAAGGAGCCAAGTTTGTGTCGATGGTTTGCATTTACACTCCTACACCTGAGAGCACAATCTGGCCCATGAAGACCTTGAATATGTAATTCTGGAGGATAGCTGTCTCTGTTTCTTTTCCCCTCATCTTTCTTTTTCGCTTCTGCACATTTTTCACACCAGACATTGCAGAGCCTCCTGTGATGGCATCTGTCAGTGCTGAGCAGCAGGGGATGCTTCAGCAGTCTGTCCCCTTGCCCACCACCATGGTCACACAGGGGGACACTGAGGGGCTGTGCAGTAACAGCACTGGCACACTGCAGGCACAGACATGCTCTATTCCATCGTGGAAAGCAGCCACCACTTATGGCTTCCTTCCAGTGCTTTCCACCAGCTTGGCTCCCTGTGTGGGGAGGAGGTGTTCACACGTCAGGAAGTTCTTTGCTGTCTTCCTTCTCAAAGAGTGGTGGTTTTCTCTGCTTAGTGAGGGAACAAAGAGGTTGGGCTCCCTGTGAAGCTCTCAGAGCTGCTCCTGTAGAAGCTCAAAGGAGCTCCACAGAGACACAGAGCTCTGTGCTCCAGAATGCTACCCACACACTCCTGTGCTGTGTTTTCTCCAGACATCCTTGGTTTGTGTCTTTCCTCACTTCCCTCACAGTCAGTCTAAGTTATCTCAATGTGAAGAATCACTTCTCAAAATACAGATGCTACCTCTGCCCCTTCCTGACTTTGAAGTGTTATCTTGGGGACCAGTCAATTTCATGCCTTTTAAAATGCATTTTCAGCATCCTAAAAACAAAATTATTGCCAGAAAGTTTATCAGTACTTCCCTCAGCACCTTGTGATGCAGAGCCAGATTAAGACTCAAAGAAGGCTGTGATGCCTAAACTAGGACACAGGCAGGTATGAAGACTCTAAAAAAGTCATTGAAGGAAGCAGAAACTCCCTTTCTCCATAGCAGCCCAACTCTTAACATTTCAGTAGGTCCAAGACCTCTCTATTTCTTACACAGAATTTCTGTAATTTGCCTATTTAATTTGCAGCCCCCCCAAAGTACCCTCACTTGGACAGCTCAGTTTCTGGCTGCCTGGGCTCACTCAGTAGCCTCAGTTCTCAAACTCACCCTGATGTGGCTNTGGCTCTGGCTTCTCCTTGGACATCCAATTCTCAATTGTGGATCCCAGTCTGGTGCAGAGAAACTTTGAACTTAGGCTACTAAACTGAACAGGCATGAGAATTTTGGTTCTGACCTTGACAATGATAAATGTTCATAACCATCCCACAGGCTTCTACATCTATTTTTTAGCCACTGCTAGTGTCATTGACTCTTACTTCTTTGTTACTCCACTGCCTCCTATCTTTCTCATCATTCATCAGTGGATTTCTTTCCTATTCATTACATGTAAAGCACATTTCTTATTTCCCATGGTGGCTTTGAACAAGGCTGATCCAGTTTTCATTTTCTTAAGTCCTCTCTGCTTGTCAGCAAACACTGGCTTTGCTGCAAAGATTCCTCCCCAGCTTTCCTTTCCTAGAACAGTTGCAGAGAGGGAAGATTTGAAACAAACACTTTATTTTCTATGTCTCCTTTGTGATGACACAAAACCCAGAACACTTTTTTCCCTTTACCACTGAAACTATGCTCTCTTACACATTTTCACCAGGTCTAGTTTTAAATTATGTCTTCCATAAATACATACCTCAAATCTGAATAGCAACATTTTTGCAAAGTAGGAATTGAATGTTATTTTTATACAGTAATGCCTAAAACCTTCAAAGGTTCCCCACCTTTTCTTCAAATCTTAATAAACCCACAGGAGAGTATCAAGAAGGGCACAGAAGAAATGCTTTTTCAGGTCCAGAGTCTTTGGGAACACCACATCAAATCCAGTGTACAGTCCTCAACAGTGATCAGAGCTAATTTAACTATTGGCAGTTCTGAGCCCTTCAAGAAATCANAAAAAATAGCTGTGTGCCTGGTACACAGAGAGCCCTTTCTCTTCTCCTTTGTGGCAGAGGAATCAATGGAATTCATATAAAAGAAGGAGGGGGGTGGGAAGAGAGATAGGAGATGCCTTGCTCGGTACCAGCAGGTCACAAGTCTCATGAGACTCGAGCAGGGCTTGCAAGGAAGTAGCTGACTCTATCTCCATGTGTACCTTTTTGTTCCTTGCCTTGGATTTGCTGGTCAGTGGCATGCTGCTTTGCCTGGCTCTCCATAGAGCTTGTAGCCTACAGGAATTTGGACAGAGTGGTACAGACATCGCCGACAGAGACTC